>MJUU01009882.1:15500-39770 GCA_002080025.1 Modiolus philippinarum
TTTATTACTACTGGGCCGATGCCTCTGCTGGTGGACTGTTATTCCCCGAGGGTATTCACCAACCCAGTAGTAAGTATTTCGGTGCTGACCTGAAAACCGACTTATTTGAAGCTTGCAATATCTAAATTTTACAAAATTATGTTTAAAACTAAGGAGTATCTCCCTCATGCAATAGCTCTGTCCTTAGCTGAATTTTGGCCTTTCTATGTAGATCCTTTTGGTTATTTCTTCTCTATCACCCTTTACACGTTTTTTATTGATGAACTGCCAAATGTTTTTGACAGATCTGCACTGATGAGACATAAGTTGTCGAAATGCGCATATGCAGAAAATAAATTAACAGTAACTTTGGAATTTTGCTGTTTATTACTACTGGGCCGATGCCTCTGCTGGTGGACTGTTATTCCCCGAGGGTATTCACCAACCAAGTAGTCCGCTGATTTACAATGGGGCGGATTCATAACTAAATGGGGCGACGAAAAACAGTTCAATGGGGCGGCATAAAAGTATACAATGGGGCGGATTTCAAATGAATCAAAGGGGCAGATATAACATATAATTTGATAATATTGTCATGTATTTTAAATCAAATCTATATAAAATAACAGAAAATTACAGCCATTTGTGCAGTATCAAATCAATGTTAAAATAACCTTAGAACTATAGCACATTTATATTTGTGTCTGTTCTAGAAGGAAACTTGAAAATTCAAGGCACGTTGTTTCGTTGTTTTCAGTTTCCCGTTTGCTCAAATAAGTATTCAATCATCGCTCATTTGTTGCCACTAATTGAGTCATTTTTTATTATAACAGTAAAATACAGTTTGTTTTTTTCTACATACATGTGTATGAAAGGGAAAGTGGTAGAATGTGTACAGAAGAAATTATATAGTTTGAAATAATGATGAAAAAGAGGCTTTTGCCCTCTTGTGTGATCCTGCCTTCTTAGATCTGTCTAACATTTGGCCCCAAAAACATAGCAAATTGTTTACATTTGTCACTATTAAATACATGAACGCTAATTCAAACAGTAAAAAGAAATATCATCCGCCCCATTGTAAACTTTATTTCTGCCCCATTGTATACTTTATTTTTTGAAAAAATCCGCCCCAATGTATGATAGCCCAGTAGTCAGTACTTCGGTTCTGACCCGAAAACCGACTTATTTGAAGCTTGCAATATCTAAATTTTACAAAATTTTGTTTAAAACTAAGGAGTATCTCCCTCCTGCATAGCTCTGTCCTTAGCTGAATTTTGGCCGTTCTATTTAGATCCTTTTGGTTATTTCTTCTCTCTCAACTTTTACACGTTTTTTGGTTGATGGACTTCCAAATGTTTTGGTTCACTCTGCACTACTGCTGCTTTCATTAAAAAATAATGAATGAGAAATCATAAAAAAGCAAAACATGCAGATAAACGTTGCATTTGAAGTCTACGACTATCTTAGTATTTCGCAAAATCACAGCTAAAGACAGAAACAAAAAAGGAATGCAAAATTATCTAAAGCGAGGAAAAAAAATAATGGAACAACCACAACGTAAATGGAAGGCTATGAAATTTTCTATTACTTTTATTATGAAACATAAACTATTGTAATTTAGAAATCACTTTTCCAACATGTAATTGTAAATGTTGTGTTGACAAAAATGCAAAGTTTATGACAGGCACTAAATCAATGGAATATGCAGCGTTTTGCCTGCATGGACGTATAACTTATAAACTCAGTTCAAAACCGTTTTATATCTGTATTTATTGCGGATCAATCAGTTTTTGTTCGGTTTCTTTACCAGAAGTAAATATGATCTGCATGTCCAATAATTTTTTTTAACATAGTAGCATCTTTTTTTCCTAATTTGTGTTCATAGAAGCAACTGGAACAATAATTAAATAAAGGAAATTAGATGAGTATAGGGTGCATTTTTGCAACAATCAACCTAAACTATTGTTCTAGTATCTTGTTGATGGCGGTCACGAAATATTGTATATAACTATTAGTGTCAGTTTTACAGAGGATCTAATGAACCGTCCATTCTCAAAATTTTGCTATTGTTTATTGCAAGCTGTTCTTCAATATATGTTTACAGAACAATAATTATTATATTATATTGGTACACTATAAGAACAGTAGCAGATGGTCCAATTTGAACAAAAATAGCACCAGTCATTATCGATAACTTAATTAAATCGATAAATCCTATGGTATGTATTCTGTTTCCATTTTTATCGAACCACTGAAACCTATCAGTGATTACGTTACTGAGTAATAATACCCTTCCGTTATTGTCCTTTTTACATTCAACATCATCGCTCTTTGCATTTGCTATAAATGTAATTTACCAGGACAATAAATACATGCACAATCATTTATATAGGTGTTACTAAATTTGTTTTTACTCATAGCAAGATACCAGGGTTGATATGCTGAATGTTTGTATACTCGAGTTATACAGCCCTTACACTTTGTTGTCATTTGCATTGTATTGACCCTTCATCTGGCAATCCTACTTAATCCCCAACTACATTATCAAGGGACGAGATAATCACAAATCACACTTCTGTGTTAGCATCATTCGGTATCAAAGTTGATGAGAATAACAGTTATCTCCCTTATATTTACTGGGTGCCTGAGCTTCACAAGAATCCCTACAAACAGAGATTCATTGCGGGATCTGCCGGATGCACCGCTAAGCCATTATCCAAACTCCTTGCCACTTTGCTGACTGCAGTTATAGATGGTCTGGGGGCTGCTGCGAGAAAGCCTATTCCACGAGCGGCGTGAATCAGATGTGGATTCTTAAAAATTCCAAAGATCTCCTTGGACGGCTCTCCTCAAACAGTCTCGCATACTGCAATAGCATTCAAACTTTTTATTTTTCTACCCTTTATACAACTCTTCCCCATAATAAACTTAAAACAGTAATTTCCGATCTGATACATCAATGTTTCTGTATCAGAGACGGGGAGCGCAGGTATTCCTATCTGGTAATAGGAAAAGATAGAACATATTTTGTAAAGAACCACGCTGGGTCAAACAAGAATTACGGTGAAAATGACGTGATTAAGATGCTTGAATTTTTGATCGACAGCGTTTTTGTTGAATGTTGAGGCCGTGTTTTTCGACAGGCAGTGGGGATTCCTATGGGAACAGATTGTGCGCCGCTTTTGGCTGACCTTTTCCTTTTTTCTTATGAAGCAGAGTTTTTGCAGGGGCTGATACAACAGAAACAGGGACAACTAGCCCAGACTTTTGGTTTCGGCTTCGGATATATAGACGATGTACTTTCTCTTAATGGCCCAAGATTTAAAGAATATTTGCATCGTGTGTGCCCCGGTGGGCTTGGGGTTGGGGAGACGACCGGTGCGCCTGATTCTGCTTCGTGCCTTGACCTTTTGTTATGCATTGACGAACATGAACGTCAGGGGTCTAGATTATATGACAAACGTGATGAGTTTGACTTTCCAATTGTGAACTTTCCCTTTCTCTCCAGCAATATACCTGCATCCCCAGCTATGGGGTATATATTTCACAATTAATTGTTACTGTAGAGCGTGCAGTACATACAGTGACTTTGTGGAAAGAGCAAAAGCACTGTCACAAAAACTGCTGAGTCGGGGATATGTTCAGCCTTTGTTGCTTTCGTCCCTTCAGAAATTCTATAGCCGTCACCACCTCATAGATAGATATGAAATGTCACAAATAAAAATTGACATTTTCAGCTGGATTCCCGTCTTCCCGGGATTGACATTGCCGGTTTTGACTTTACCCTGGATTGACCCACTGGCAGTGTGACGGGTGCTGTGCACAGAGCAGGACATGCTTACCCTTCCGGAGCACCTGATGTCACTCTTGTTTATTGAGAGTTCACACTGTTAGTGCTTTAGTTTTTTGTGTTGTATATGTAATGTTCGTGTTTTGTGGGCATGTGGTGTCTTTGGTCTTCCGTCCTTTGGTGTTATCGCTTTTGCCTTGTCTCTGGACTTTGATTTGTGTAATCTTGTGCTTTGTTCCTTCGGTATTCTACTGCCGTTGTTTTGCGTATCTTTAATAAAAAAAAATTGTATTTTTTTCATTTATTGTATTTTCAAAACAGCAAGGCTCTGATCAAGCAAAAAAGGAAAATAAGATTTTGAAATACGTTTGTTCATTGTGAGTTGTCTCTTATCATGACCTTGCTTTCTATTCTAATTTTGGGACGTTTATTTTGCTCTGTTGGCAAACAAATTACAATCATAACCGTTGTAATGGCATAACAGTAGAATATGAAATGTGACATTTTTACGAGTTGTGCAGGTAAATTGAAACTCAAAAACGTTTTGTATGAAGAAGTTCATGAAAACCTTCAAACCTTCTGCCCTAGTTTCAAGTACATGTCCATGTATGACGATATTTTGTGCATTAATATTTTTTGAATGCAATAATGGCAGTAGAATATCGAATGTCATTAATACAAAATTCAATAAATTCGATCATTAAGTCCCGGTGCACATACACATCAAAGATGAATACACTAAGGCCTTAAGACGAAACAGTTCTGTCCATGAAAAGAAATCACTTATAACATATGTATTACCTTTACAATCAATGTTAAAGACAAATCCTACAATTAAAACTTCCAATGATATTTTCTTGATATTCGATCTGTACTTTATTAATTAACAAAGCTTTAAATCAAGCTAAAAAATTAGGGGTCACCGACTTCATTTTTGAGCTATGACGTCATCTTTACTTACATGTTACACTATTTGGCCTATATTTTTACTATGTATTTCGTTTTGAATTAACTGAAATTATTTTGAATTCTTCATGGTGTTCAAAAGCATTATATAACAATAACGGGGAAAATATGCATTTTTTGTCTAAACGGCTCAATTTTGTAGTTCCCGCCATTTTTGTCTAGTACTCATAATATGACAAAATCGCATATCACAAAAAAAAATGACAAATGATAATTTGATGATATTTTCACAGAAGACAGAGCCTAACATCCTCAACGGTTTAAGTAAATAAAAAAATAGGGTCATGGAATCAGGGAAAAAGATATTTGCAAAAAAACATGTCAAGACCTAAAATTGGGGGAATAAAAAAGCGGGGTTTTTGGAATATTTTCCTTGTAAAAGCAATATTCAAATAAAATGAACACATTCGACGTCTTTCGAAGTTTTGCGAAATTAATTTCTTTTCATTTCCGTTTCTTTTATTAATTTCTGTTGGTGGGGTAAAGAAGGAAATAACAAAAAAGTATAAAAAAAAGATCTATTCATTCAGTGACTTGAATCTACACAATTTTGAAGGTTTCTTAGAAATTACACAAAAACTTGTCTTTTAATAACAATACAAATTAGATGAAGTGGTCTACAGAGTGTTTAACTTAAATTTGTCCGTTTATTCTGTACGAGGTAGAAATGACCCTTTCGTGGGAATTTTACAACGTCATAAATGACTAAGTTCGCGGGAATTTTGCGACGTCACAAAGGAATTACAAAACAGTAGCAAAATGCACAGAAACAATAGTGGGATATGCTTTTAAGGTAATGGTGACATTATTATACGGGACACTCCGTCAATCCATATACATTTCAAATAAAAACACATTACTTCTTAAAACAATAGTGTTCTGTCTTGGACAAGAAATCACTAAAAAGTCAATTGACAAGGTTGTGTTAGAAGAGAAAGAGGAAGAAGAATAATTTGGAGTTATACAATATGTCGCCATTCGCTGAACTGTGGATATTATTTTTTGAGAGGTGTTTAGGACCATCATTCGTTAAAGGAACTGGAATTCAAATTAAGGTTCATCATAACAACTCGTTCTCGCAGTCCCAATTTACATGGGTAAATATCACATGAGTACAGACAAAACGGTAAAACAGTATAAACTTTTAAGGCTGGCACTGCATAGATATATTATTTTTTATTCATTTTTATTAAAATTATTTCATTATAATGTTTTGTTTGTGCTGTGCATTTTTTCTCCGTGTTTGAAAAGGTCTAAAAATAAACAAAGACAGGTTAACAGTTCGAGACGACCCCTGCGTTATACAGGTAAGTTAAGCATTTAAATCAACAAGGACAAAGGTAATAATAACAATACTCACGGGACTATTTCAAATAAATCTTGCAAGATAGTTTTATTTTGGATGTTGCGAGAAGTGGAAAAAAATGCGCCGCTTTTGTCAGGTAAGTTTTTAACTTATTTTCTTGAAAAAGTAATTTAATTATTGCATAGCTAGGTAGTGCCAGCCTTAACACCACGATATTTTTTCTTACCTTTGCTCTGTTAATGTATTAAACCACATCAACATTGTAGCCATATTGTTGAGGTTGTTATGATGAACCAGGAAACATCTTCAACGGCTGGCAAAATACAATTGCATACCGCAATCTACAGAGGAACTGTACAAGAAATACACAAGCAAAAGACATAGGACAAACGTTAACAACAACAGGAACTAGGGACAGTAGGTCTTGGTACCGACAATAGCGAAAGCCAGGCGTAGGGTTATACCAGTTTATGGGAACCCAAACCGCCCCTTTCCTTGTCCTGTTTCCCTATAGTATAATAAACATACGAATCGAATCAAATACAGAAGACTTCTTAATTCACGACCAAAGTCTTGAAAAGGAAAGAAGAAGACAAAACGTTATTTTTAAATATTTGTCAAGAAGCGCTCACCGCTAATCTTTAGGCTACCTAAAAGAACCTAGTCTGCTTGTAAAACATTGTCGCACTACGGAAGACAAAAGTAAATTTAAAACTTTCCGAAGTTATCATGTACTGAAGTATTTATCGGCAAGTGCGAAATTTCCATAAAATAAAGAGTATAACGACATATGAGTGAATGTTGACGAAAAGACAGAACGTAAAACACGGCAAAACACAGACACTATAACGGAAGGTATTGATCTTGGTGAATTACCTTTTATACTTGTTTATGGTTTTTTCATACAATTAAAACTATTATTTTATGTTCAACATCTACACACTGTTTGTTTGCTAAAATAAAAAATATAGTTGATTATTATTTTACAATATGTTTTAGTGAAAAGAAGTCGATTAAAACTATACAGGTGAGAACTTTTCAACTGAAGTCATGAAAATTGTTGTTACCGGCATTTATTGTGATATGGATTTTATAAATTGGAATTGCTTTAAATGTTTTTTTATATTATTTTGCACTCCGAATTTACTATTTGGGTATAAAAACAGTTGATTGATCGTTTTCATTTTTCTTCAGATCAAATAAGTTTTGTCGCAAAATCCATTTTAGAATTGGAAATTTTCTCATTATTGTTAAAAATAAGATCAAAAATTTAAGTTAAAAAAAGTGCGTTACTAGATTTGCCTATGTTTCGGTAACACTCGATTATCTACAAAATGGCTTGGAATGCTCTCCTCTTCAAATTTATTTAAAAAAAGTTAAGTCGTACATTTAAGTTAAGTCGTTCAGTTATTTTCAAATCTTAAAGCAAAAAACAAATTAAAACATGAGTCAAATTAAAAGTCTAACAAGTAAGCTAGTTGAGTGAAAAACATGAAAATATAACTAAATAAACCATAAAAGCAGGAATTCGACGTCATGAACTTAAAAAAAGGATTTAAAGCTTTGAAGAGACCTATAAAAGTAATATCATTAATATGCTCTTTGAGTAAAAAAAAAATCAAAACATTTGATTACAGTCGAATAGTCACAATTTTCCGAGCTGCTTTCGCCAGCGGTCTAAGTAGGCATATCTAAGTTAAAAACCACTATAAATTCAATTTTTTAACATTTACAGCTGTATTTCCCTTATTCCAATTAAATAAAAAAAATAAACAGGAAACACCTACAATGGCTGAAAATTATAATTACAAGCCACAATATGCTAGAGAACTACACAGAAAAAACACAAATAAGGCAAAAGACAAACGTTAACAACGATAGGAAGTCGGGACAGCCGGACTTAGTACCGGCACTAGCAAAAGCCAGCGATAGGGTTAAACCGGTTTATGGGTACCCAAACCTCCCCTTGATCTGTCCCGTTTCCCTATAGTTAAGTAAACATACGAATAAAACCCAATACAGGTAGACTATTAACTCCATGACCACTATCTTGAAAGGAAGTGCTTTTTGTCTAGACAATTTATTTAAAATTTACGAAAGGATATGGAGTAAATGAACATGAGACCATAACACATATGTAAGCTCCAACTACAATTATTTTAATGAGCTGTATGGCCATTTCGGAAATTAATTCCTCATCAGCAGCACTAGCACCCAAACTCCGTAGTTTAAAAAAAATGTTAAAATGTTAAGTTGTATGAAATAATATATTTTCAGAAAGGTGAATATTCGTCAACATTATATCAAAATTTCAGCAGACCTTTAAACCGTTCCAAAAGAATTCCAAAGGATGGAAAACCCCGCCTATAAATATACCATATCATACTATGGTATATATGTATAAAGGTTCCAGAATTCAAATTTATATTTAGATGCTAAAGCTTTGATTGACTGAATTGGTAGTTTGACATTTTGCATAAGAAGTAAAGCCTTTTAGCTTACTGACTCGTGTTCACTAAATTTGTCATTTTCATATTATTCGATCGTTCAAGCTTTACATTGACGTTATGTTTTCATGGTTTTTTTTGTTTTTTTTTAGAGTTGTAGTACCTGATAAATTTTATTATTTCATTAAGGTATCTTGCACTGTTTTTAGTTATGTAGGCAACCCTTTATGATTTTAGTTTTTAAGAAAATTCAAGCATGTTATTAATAATTTTACCAATTTACACTTGTAACAAGACCCGAAAAATCAAGAAAACGTTTAATCGTTTTACGGTAAAGAAGCGCCACGTAGTGAAAACAACTTTTCTGCGATGTAACAGTAAGAGGGGACGTAATTTTTGCGTCAAATATCCTATTGGTCTCAACATACACTTCCGGGTCAATTGGCCCCTTAGCTAAATAGTTCTATCAGAAAGTAAAATTGGAATCAAATACAGTGTAAGTGATAGATAGTTTATTCTACTTGGAAAGAGTACATGTGACTGCTTAAATTGAAGCTGAGAAAGTGTACTTTTCAAATATAATTGGCATTTTTGACCAGTATGTAGGGATATCGCATCAATAAATGAGTGAGACGGTGTCATGCCGGCCATGTGGACAGAAATTTGACAGAAGGTGAACATGTGCTTTTTAAAACAGTTTATGTTCGAGCTTATTTTGTGAAAAAATTCAACGATCATCGTACCCTTTTTGCATTGTTTATAAAATTTATGGTATCCATGCTTTGCAAAAATATACACCTCATTGCAAACTTTACACCTATACGTTCAGGCTGAACCTGCAAAGTTTGGCAATTTTACATAGGAATGCAGGGGGACGTCGAAACTGTATAGTGAGACCTTAAGGTGCAGGCGTCATCATATCTTTGAATAGGTTTTGCCCTTATTCACCTTAACAACCATTCATTCTCTTTCCAAAAATTGCACTAGCTTGTCAAATTATGGCCTGTTATCATAAATATATGGTTAAAAATGGAAATAAATATTTTATTTTCTCAAAAATGGCCATAACTTAGGTTCACATAGGTATTTCATGCTGCAGATCTATTTTCCCTTCCTATTTTTGTTTCATTAATAACATTTATCTCCTTCCCTGTAGGCCTTTTAGATAAATATCAGCCATATTTCTATTTCTGTACACCCATGAAGCCTACATTATACCATTTTGAGAGATATTTATTACCCATTTTGTAAAATTTATTGCAAAACTTCCTTTTCATACGCAATGACTGTGCGCTTCATATGTGTTGTCAAACTTCTCTAAATTTTCTCGCGACATACTGTATTTGGATATGCCAGGAAATTCTTAACCGGTTATTGAACCAGTACATATTGGGTATCATTTTACTCGCACAAGTGTGCACTTTCAATTGAAAAGCAAAAACCATCATTTTAAAAACAAGTTGAAATCTTAAGGTCTCAACATACACTTCCGGGTCAATTGGCCCCTTAGCTAAATAGTTCTATCAGAAAGTTAAATTGGAATCAAATACAGTGTAAGTGATAAATAGTTTATTCTACTTGGAAAGAGTACATGTGACTGCTTAAATTGAAGCTGAGAAAGTGTACTTTTCAAATATAATTGGCATTTTTTACCAGTATGTAGGGATATCGCATCAATAAATGAGTGAGACGGTGTCATGCCGGCCATGTGGACAGAAATTTGACAGAAGGTGAACATGTGCTTTTTAAAGCAGTTTATGTTCGAGCTTATTCTGTGAAAAAATTCAACGATCATCGTACCCTTTTTGCATTGTTTATAAAATCTATGGTATCCATGCTTCTCAAAAATATACACCTCAATGCAAACTTTACACCTATACGTTCAGGCTGAACCTGCAAAGTTTGGCAATTTTACATAGGAATGCATGGGGACGTCGAAACTGTATAGTGAGACCTATTCCCGCTCGGGACGTAGCTTTTGTTCCGGAATGTCTAAAGTTGTGCAAATGTACTTCAAACCCCAATGACTGTTGTAAATGTGACATTAAGGTCTATTACGTTTCTTTTTGTCTGAATGCTTGTGATGAAATTTTGATTTAAAATATACAATGCACAAAAGCTGTAGCTGTAGGTTTTTCTCCTCTGCAGTAACGATGATTTACAGGAACATTGAAGTCTCACAAAGAAAATATTTCATATTTAATATGAATTTTAATGGAATAACGGAATTCTTTCTTTTCCATAATATTTCCCCTGACAACCGTTGTTATGAGAAAAATGTTTTTGTTTTCTAATCTTGATATTCGTTGCAAATTTTATTCGGGAAGACGATACTCACGTACCCGTTTCCAACTACAATTGCGTGTGATTTATCTCTTCAATTTGAGGACATTTTTACTAACATGAAATCTTTTCTTCTGGGTTCATTTGTATTACTCAGGCCATTCCAATTTCGTATACTAGTATATGAAATAGTAATAGTATTTTGTGTATGAGACTTATTTGTATAGTTTCTATGGACCCGTTCCATCGGAATCGATTTCAATAAGTAATGGCTATTGACACTATGAATAGATTGATTGCAATCGATCTTTTTGGTTCCATATGAAAGAGGTAGTCTCAAAAAGATCGATTCAAATTGAGAAGAATGTTGATAAGAATTGTTAGGATCTATTGCGATCAATTTACGTTCTTTGAAATAAGCATGCGATCGATTGGTTCAATCCGTTCTAATGAGAATGATAAAATCCGATTGCTATCGATCAGTTTCAATTGTGAATGTAATCGTTTTTTTTTTAAAGAATCGATCTTAATTAAGATCGAAAACATCTAATACTAATGTGAACACTGCCTATGTCAGTTTTTCATGTTCCATTGTTGTCTTAATACAACAACTCATCACCAAAATGTTTACTCAATAACATAGTAAGTGGAAAATGAATTGAAGCAAAAGAATCGTTATTTCATTTTTCCCCTCATGATATTTATGGTGCGATATAAGAGTCAAAATAATAGTAATGCCTCAGCAATATTAAATTGTGTTGGAAAAATTTAACAACTATCTGAGGTTATAACCGCCCTACTCCAACCCCCGAATCCAGAGTACACCCAAATATTGAGATGAAGTCCAGAATCCCTTTTTATTATTATTTTTTTTTTCAAATTTGAAGTTCAAGTTCAAAATGCCATGACTTTTGAGTGCGCGGAGTTCATGGACTCAAATAGCCAAGTCCAAAGTACACCCAATATGAGGCCAAAGAAATACATAATGTTTTATTTTTTTCTTTTTCGAAAATTAAACTTTGGTTTTACCCTCAGTAGCATTGTTAAAATGTGAAAATGGAGATCGGTCGAATGAACAGTGTAGAAAGTGTGTGAAAAACTAAAGAAGGAAAATATTAAAGAGTAAAAGTTGGACCCTGTTTATATATGATGACGGAAAATCTATTTTTTCTCACATTAAACCTGATCACACAGCTATGACCATATTGGGTTTTATACGAATTGTTGTATCGTTGTTAGACCTGAAGATACTTTTGAGTCCCGAATCTCTATGTCGACAGCCAGGCCTATAAGAGCTTTATTCAACAAGAAAATGGTTCTTAGTGACAAGGAAGCGTACCATACTGATGAAGTGTGTAAGAAATAACTTGGACATGTTCCGCAAGGAGATAGGCCGTAACAAATAACCTCTCCATTAAGAGATTGGTTGGATCGACAGAATAAGCCTGTTCTGCTATATGAAACTAACAGAGATGCTTTTTGTAGCGAATAAGCGAAATTCTAGAAAACTATTGATACACATCCATCAATACGCCTGGATATTTACATACTCATTTAATTTGCATGTATTTGTATATGTTTCTACCCCTGATATTTTTTCTGAGTTATTATCTTATTCTGTTTATTTCTACTTTATAATTGAGTATAGAACTATGTCCGTAATAAAGTACTAACTTAGATACCAATTTTACAAAAATACCTGAGTTGCATGATAAAAAAGTAAATTTTGTTATGAATATTTTCTGTTATTTCCATTATGAAACATAAGACAATGTTATTTAAAAATCAAGTTCCAACAATGTAATTATCAGGGTTGTGTTGACAAAAATGCAAAGTTTATGATAGGTACTGAACCAATGGAATATGCATTAGTTTGGATTTTTTGTCGAAAATAAAAGCCTATTGCCTATATGCATGCGTAGCATGTAAATTCAATATTCAAAACCATCTAACATCCACTTCTTGCAGGTGAATCTGAATTCGAACGCAGTTATTGTTTATTCTTTAAAAAGAAGACATGATCCACCCATCAAATAATTTTTTTTTTATTGCTTTGTTTTTTGTTTTGTTTTTTGTTCTTGTTTTTGTTTTTTTGTTTTTATTATAGTAACATATTGTCTCTTATTTATGTACAAAGAAACAGCTGCAGCAATGATTAAATAAAGGAAATAAAGATGAGTAGCAGAGTTTATTTTGTCAACAATCGACTAAAGGTATTGCTAGTCAAGAAATATTGTATATGACTATTAGTGTCAGTTTTACAGAGGATCTTAACTCTACTATTATTTATTACAAGCTGTTCTTCTTTGTATTAGATATAGTGGGTCTCCTATTATATTCGAGGGACGTGAATATGATAAGAGACCCACTATATCTGATTTACATAGGAGTAATAAAAAATCATTTGGTGTTATATTCAGCAATAAAATGTTTCAATAATGCAATTTACCAGTTGTAGTGGAAGATGCCTTGCTGATCAACTATTTAGAAATTTATCTTAATTATTAAAATTTAATTGTTATCATAATAAGAACTTATCACTACAACTGTATGGATATTATACTACTTGTTAAATCTTGTCTTTCGTACAGTTTTATTGCCAAAACCTTCAAATTTCACTGATAGAAGATAATTCTCCTATGTAAGGGACGTTTGTTTTGCTATGTTGACAAAAAAATTACAATTATAACCTTTGTAATGTCACAACAGTAGAATATGAATATGAAATTTTTACGCGTTATGCAGGTAAATTGAAACTCAGAGCGTTTTGTACGAAGAGTTGGTCATGAAATCCTTATATTCGTTAAAATCGACCAAAGTCTCAAGTAAATGTTGTAAATGTTCATGTATGACACTTTTTTGTGTCTTTTACTGGTTTTTGAATGTAGTAACGGCAGCAGAATATCGAAGGAACAATGAATGTCATTATTACAAAAATCAAACTCCAGAGATACGGCAAGAACGATAAAACTGAAATACAAATACAAAAAAAAGACATGAGACAACCACAAGACATGGAAGTAAAACTAAGGCTTTTATATAGAATGAATTATATAAAAGTACATATTTAAAGCGTACGTATGAAAAAAATTCAATGTTCATGATCGGCAATAAAACATTGGAGTATGCATGAATTTGGAATTTTTGATGAACAGAAAAGCATATTGCCTATATGCCTATATGCACGCGTAGCCTGTAAATTCAACATTCGAAACCATCTTATATTCACTTGTTGCATATGTCTCTGAACTCGAATGCAGTTATTGTTTGTTCTTTTTACCAGAAGTAAATATGATTTACACGTCCAATAATGCTCTTTTTATTAACATAGTAACATACTGTTTCATAATTTATGATTGTAGGAACAATTGAAATAAAAGGAATTAAAATGAGTAATAGAATGTATTTTTTCAACAATCAACTAAAAGCATTATATTTTATAGATGGCAATCACGAAATATCGTATATAACTATTAGTGTCAGTTTTACAGAGGATCTAATGAACCTTCTTTTCTCAAAATTTTACTATTGTTTATTACAAGCTGTTCTCCAATATATATTTACAGAACGATGATTATAATATTGTTATATTGATAAACTGTAAAAACGGTACCAGATAGTCCAATTTGAACAATAATAGAACCAGTCATTATAAAAAATTTAGTTACTATGACAGGTGTTCTGTTACCAGTTTTATCGAACTATAGGAACCTGTCAGTAATTATGTTACGGATCCTTGTCCATCCTTTTTACATTCATCATGATCGCTCTTTGTATTTGCTATGTAGTCACTTCTTGAATGTAATTTACAGTAACAGGACAATATATACATGCACATTTATCTATATAGGTTTTACTAAAATTGTTTTACTCATAGCACACATACCCACGATGTTCTTTTGATTAATATTTCATTTCTAGTTTCATTTAATGTCACTCGTACATGTGCCTCGTATCTCTTTTTGTCGCACTTTTCACTTTGAATGTTCAAAAGGCCGAATAAACTAAGATAAAGTTTGGTTCGCAAGTCATATTGAACCTTTTTTCGAATTATTTCCATCAATTGTTTATCAATAGGCCATATCCGAGTTCTGGTATTTAGATTCACCAGCTATTGTTTGTCCGCCCTACGTCACAAACATGTCCGCCCCATGTGACCAGTTCAATGACGTTTTATGCTTTGTGACGTGACGTTTTCTATACTGTGACGTGTTGAAAAATGGTCCGGTAAATCCTGATACCACAGTTCGGATATGGTCTATTCTGCAGATATTGAAATTTGCTTTCTTTTTTCCCCATTTAATACCTTGCAACGACAAGTTCGGTGCTGTTTTACACCTGTCCGTCCGTCTCATTTCTGATAAACTGTTCTGAGGGCTTCATTTATTTTACTTTGAACAGTGGATTGCCATAACATGAAGATGTGCAAATTGTCACTGCTCAAATTTTTTCAAAATTGGCGATTTTGTTTGGTAGTTGGACTTAGTCATTGCTTGTTCTTGAAAGGTCGATTCCAATAGTATGAAATCTTCTTTTATTTTACTTCCATGGCCTAGTGATAGTCTTACATTTGTGATTATTGGGAGGTGAAAGAAATGGAGTGGTTGGACATTTGTCGAAATTATTTTGTTTTTAGAGTGGATTCTAGATAACTCCAACAACAATATTTAAGATATCCTTATTTTACTTTGCAAAGTGGTTTGCACTTGTTTACTTTGCAAAGTGGTTTGCACTTATTTACTTCGCAAAGTGGTTTGCACTTATTTACTTTGCAAAGTGGTTTGCAATGACATACAGATGCGCATATTGTCACGGTCAATAGTTTGGCCTTATTAGGCTGATGATTTTTTAGAATAGTTGGACTTGGCAATTTTCCTTTTTTCTTTTGAGGTATTTAAATTTTTGGTGTAATATTGCATATATGTTCCGGATAATTTCTCTAACAGTTTTATATTTACAACTAGACATTTATACATTACAGTTTAATTATATCAATAAGCGGTGTGGAATATATATTGAAGTTTGTTTACCAAGTACCTACACATAAGATTTTCATATTTTATAGCCAACTGCAGGAGCAGCATATGTGTCTAACAGACACAAAAACAGTGCTTTATCTGATTCAAAACTTGAATATATTCCGGTAAAACGTTGCATTACGGCTCCTGGGCATATACTCTTTAGAATAGTGAGCACTAAACTTTTCATATATTATTTGCCGAATGTATACCGTTGCTCCCATTCAATGCATCATACATAAATTGTGTTTTTCAGTGAAAGCATCGATTTTCTATGAGGAAAGTGTCGCGTTGATAAAACATAGGGGTTTCCGATCGGTATGCATAGTATTTCGCCGAAAACCCAAGTGAAACTAAGGGTATTCAACCAAAACCCATAGTTTCCGATCGGTATTTGAAATTCGAGTTTAAAGCGAAAACGCTATTCATAGTTTTAGCCAACGAGAAATGGAAATAGCTATTTGATATTTAACGTCGTGCCAATTAGAAACGGAAATCGGTATTCAGAGTTTAATTAAACCAATCAAAATCGTTTATTCTTTTTATCGTTTAAAATTCTCGCTTTTTTATTCAACTTATGTAATTTTTTTACTTATTATATGTATTTTGATATTTTAAGTTAATAATCAAATAGAGTTGTGCCTGTGACACTTTTGGGGTGTGAATGGATATCAGATTTGCGGGTCATGGAAGGATTCGATCTCGACTGGCTATATTCACCTTAACGTACCTTAACGTTGAAAGTTGGGAATATCGCCATTTTAGACTAAGTTTAAAAAACAAATCAATTTTACAAATCTCTGAAGAAGATTTTTATTTTCATATAATTTGATGTACTCTGTGTCGAAATTAAAAGATCATGAAATTCGGCCTAAAATAAGTATATAAAAAATTTGATTAGCAGTAAAAATAACAAAAACTTAAAAAATGATCTAAACAATTCAGTTTTTTAAAACTTTTACTTCATCATATTATTTTGAATGAGTTTTATAATTCGCGAAGTTATAAATTTCATGAGTTTTAGCATTTAAAAGCCATAAAAAGTAAAATTTTAAGGTTTGCTTTCATACCTTTGGATATTATGAAGTATAATTTTCAAAACACTGAATTGTTTTTGTCATTTTTAAAGAGTTAGCTTAAACTGCAGACTTATAATTTTTTAATGCTAAAATTCATGAAGCTTTTGCTTCACTATTTATAAAACTCCTTCCAAAGGATATTATGATGTAAAATTTTCAAAGCATGGAATTTTTTTGTGTGTGTCATTTTCAAGTTTTAACAGAGGGCTAAAAAATTTACTTTTCGTACCGATTCTATGCTAAATTTGATGAATTTTACATTTCGCAACATATCAAACTCCTTCGAAAGCATGTAATGTATAAATAGTAAGTTTAAACTGAAAACTAAAAATTTTACTTTTCATAGCTTTTAATTGCTAAAACCCATGACATTTTTTTTTAACTTCGCAAATTATAAAACTCCTTCAAAAGGATATGATGAAGTAATAGTTTTAAAACAATGAATTGGTTTGATCATTCTTTAAAACTAAGTTTTTGTTATTCTTATTATTCTTACTGCTAATTAAATTATTTATTTTTCATACCTCTTTTATGCCAATTTATTACATACTTAGTAGAAATAAAAGCGTTTTTGCATTATCAATATGACCGGAAGTAAACTGTCCATATTTTCACACCCCCGGAAAATAATAGGTTATTTTATGCTCCTCGTGCATCTCAGACAAAATAAACGACTTCCGGTCCATATTGGCCTGGGCAAATAAATGACTTCCGGTCCATATTGGCCTGGCATTTCTAAACGTCGGAAGTATGTAATAAAAAGTTTAATACATGTGCATTTCCATATTGACCTGATTATCATCCCTCGACCCATATTATCCCTCGACTTCGTCTCGGGCCAATATGGGTGTCTCGGGATGATAACCAGGCCAATATGGAAATGCCCATGTATTAATCTGTATTTAATTAAATTTCATTTTTTTTTTATTTTCGAAATTGAGTACACATCAAATTATATGAAAATAAAAATCTTTCATCCAGAGATTTGTACAATTAAATATTTTTAAACTAAGTTTGAAACGACGATATTTGCAACTTTTAATTGGCTAAGGTGAATGTAGACAGTCGAGATCGAATCCTCCCATGACCCGCGAATCTGATATACAATCGTATCCCAAAAGTGTCAAAGGCACAACTCAGTATTTGAATATTAACTTATAATGTCAAAATACATATAATGAATTAAAATAAAAAAGAGAGAATTATAAGCGGTATACAGAATAAGCGACATCGATTGGTTTAATAAAACTCTGAATATCAGTTTCCGTTTCTATTTGGACGAATGTTAAATATCAAATAGCGATTTCCGTTTCTCGCTTCTAATTGGCTAAAACTATGAATAACGTTTTCGCTTTAAACTCGAATTTCCGATACCAATCGGAAACTAGGGTTTTTTCGTCGAAACCCTAGTTTCCGTTCAATTTCGATCGGAAACTAGGGTTTTCGGTAGAATACTATGTATACCGATTGGAAACCGCTAGTTAACGTAGGGTTTACCTGGTATTTCGCACGAAAACCCATGATTTTCATAAAAACATAGGTAATCAACGATTACAAAGTTCGCCTCGTTATTGCACATTGTCGCAGCAACCAAATTTTGCCTGTATGCTGACATACTATCAAAATCCATGCATATGCAAGGTTACCTAAACCAACAGTGTACAGTTACTGAGCTATGAACTCTGATGTATACATTAATGTAAGTCTTTCATGCGTAAAATGTAGGTTTAATTGACCTAATTTTGCCTAGATGCTGACCTACCACCAGAGATGCAGGCGAACTGAAAACGGAATGAACGGGATACTTACAAGTACTTCCAAGTAATTTGTATTTTTTTGTTGCACTCCACCAATCACAATATTCGATTTATGGAAAATTGCTACAGGTTTGAACCTATTCCAAATGTTTTTATTAATATTTAAATTTATAAATGTACAGAAAAAAACTGAAAGACTAATATACAAATTGATCAAATGGAAATTACTTGACCTATTAAATGGATGTGATGATGGTATAGTAAGTCAATACTATCTGGTTTGGGTGGATCTAAGGTAAAACGGTACTTTAAATAATATACTGGCATAAATAAACCCCTCCCATCCTTGTTTTGATAAGACCAGCAAATGGTATAAAGCTTAAGTTTAACCATAAGCCGTTTTATACAGTCAATAACCATAAGCCGTTTTATACAGTCAACAGCCATGAATATACAGGTGTGTCTCGTGTTAGTTCTGTCCATTGCAATTGTCAATGGGGATGGTAAGTGTTTTTAAAACAATTAACGTATTTTTTGTAAAATTTTAAGGAAAGATTAAAGTAAAAAGTTATCGTTGCTTTTATTTATAATAGGACAAGCATGCTGAAAACCCGTTTTTAGGGGTTCACACTGCTAGTGCTTTAGTTTTGTGGCGTTCTTGTTCATTTTTGTTTATTTTTTTTCTTTTTAATGCTGTCCATATTCCTGTTGGATATAAATTGCCGTGATTTCAGATTTTTTATTTGGAATTCCCCCTTTCATCATTTTTGCTTCGGTATGCGTTTGCCGATGTATTGAAAGTATCATGTATCGATCGCAACACATGACTTCCTCAGTGAGTGTCCCGTTTTCTGTTTTTTCTCGTGTTAGTTGTTCTTGTCTCTGGGTTTTATGTAATTATCATTTCTGTTATTATTTTTTTTTATAATTCTATCCTCATTCTAAACAAAACTGTGGATGAAATTCGAACAAGGACAAGAAAATGGTTTTCTAAATAAATTAAATGTATTTTAAACTCAGGTAGATGAAATTTTAAAACTTTCGACAAGGTCTGTATTTTATACTATTAAGTGGCAAAAATTGAAAAGCTAAGAGAGTAGTGCGTCAGCATAATTTGCAATGTGAACTGAAAATGCAAATTGCTAGATGTCCTTAGTACTGGATTTGGCTTTCTGTTTCGGTATTTTTGGTAATGAGTACTTCTTTTCTGACTTTTTTTAAATGCTGGCTTTCAATATTATTTGATTCTAATGCCTCTGATGAGAGTTTACTCCTTGAAACACGTGTACAGCATAACAAAATTTACTGTTCATTATATTACTCAAATTTATTGAACAGGTTGGGCGTGGCTAAATTTTCTCTGTCTTGTAGGTAAGTTTAAAACGATTAATCCCGATATAGTTGACCCGTGACCAGTCAGGTCAATTAAATAGAGTAATACAACTTTGGTATTTTTGTATTTTTGGATCTTTGGTATTTTTGTATTTTTGGATACTGCTTTTATCACCAATTCCTTTTAATCATTTTTTAATATCAATCCAGATATACCATTCCTTTCCCACAAAATTTTCATAGTAAAAGATAATATTTTGGGTGATATATTGTGCTTTCTGTCATGAAATTGTTATTTCTATTTATTTTTTTTTGTTTATATGTGTTTTAGCCACGAAACGTGACGGAAGAAATACGACCAATAGGCGAAAACTATGTTCATGTCAGCGCAGTCTTGTGTGGTACTATAATATCATTGTCGCTCGTGATCAATTAAAAATTAGGCAAATTAGCTATAAATATTAATTTGTAAATATCGAGTAAAATATTACAAAAAATTAAATAACAATATAAAATAAATACAGACACAATTAAAAAAAATACTTACAGATAATACTTTTAATTGAAAATTTATAGGAATTTTCAAGCTAGAAATGAATATAATTAACAATTACATTATTTTAGAAAAATAAATAAAATAACATAAGGATAAATATACTACTAAACAAAAGAAACGAAACATAATTTTAATAAAAAAACTGATATTTTTCATTTTTGCAAAAAACCAGAACTCGTAGACAAAATGTAATTCTTTTGCACGTGAGAATTAACATTATGCCAAAATTAACTCTTACAATTTCTGAACCATATCCCGTGACGGTCAAGGTCAAGGTCATTATCCGAAATTTCTGATTGCATACGTAAATAGTGAGTATGTTCACATTGTCTTTTACCAAATCGTTACATTTTTTAATCGACTGACTTGGGGAGCTGTTGTTATGAAGACCATGAGTTCCTCGGGCCTATTTTCCGTTTTTTCTACTAGTGTTTACGTAAATGTTAACACGTGTTACGCGATCTGGACGATGCGACGTACCACGGATCCTTCTGCCAAGAGATTTATCATTTGATAAACATTTTTTTGTTTGATAAATCATTAGTCTTTAGTTTGTTCTTCTTCTCACATAACAATGAATTTTGCGAAAAAAAACCCCAAAAAAACCACTTTACGTTCTGACCGCGGCAAGCCATTGTTCACGTTGATTTTGGATTGAACTGGGCATCGAAATGGGAGATTGCTTTCCAATTATAAATTAAGATAGCAAATTGTTCACCTGATGAAGCGTACCAATAATTGACATCAAATTAATGGAAATCATCCATCAACATACGGCAAACTCGAGCGAAATACTACCGTTCCAGGTTTTCATCGTATCCGTTTCGGAATTGATTTGTAAATAATTTTGGCGTGGAACACATTATTACACTAAAATAGAAACTTTAAATTGCGAAATACAAAAATATTTACAAAATTAACTGTGTATCGATTCTATTGTTGAGTAGTATAAACTGTAAACAGAAAGTTTTGAATGCATTTAAAATGTTAACTTCTAGGTGTTTTACTGGTGTCTTATTATTAAGGTCTTTTACCACATGTGAAAGACCTTATTGTAATTCTTCGGATTATTATTTTTAAGGTCTTTCCCACTACAGTGGAAAGACCTTATTGTATTTCTTATGATTATTATTATTAAGGTCTTTCACCACATGTGAAAGACCTTATTGTATTTCTTCTGATTATTATTATTATTCTTTTTTTTCCGCGGCCAAAAGAGTAAAAGTGTCGCGACATATCAATTCGATACTTGGTCATATTATTCGGCTTATTGAGGGGTCGAAGCCACTGACCCTGTGAAACCGATCTATTTTTAGTAACGGAGTTATCTCCCCGAAGTCCGAAAACCTTGTTATCATGTTTGCTCAAAAACCGTAACGGATATCAAAATTCTATTGTGGGGAAAATGTTGCATTCATCCTCAGGATGTTTCGTTATGCGAAAAAAAAATTTTGGGTCGCGACCCCGGTTACGCGTTTTTGACCCCTAAATATGCAAATTTCTCAAAGTTATCCGATTTTGATAAAATTTGGTTTCCAGGTAGCCTTTATGGTCCCAATTACAAATCTGTGGTCAAAAAAAAATTTTCGTCCGCCATTTTGAAAATGGCCGCCATTCGAAATTTTGTTATCGCGATATCTCAGAAACGATAAAAAATTTATGAAAACATTGTGAAGCAAAAATACTCTTCTCATTTAGATCTTCATTTATGGGTGGTCAAAAAAAATTTTTGTCCGCCGTTTTGAAAATGGCCGCCATTCGAAATTTTGTTATCGCGATATCTCGGAAACAATGAAAAATTTATTAAAACATTGTGAAGCAAAAATACTCCTCTCATTAAGATCTTCATTTATGGTTGGTCAAAAAAAAATTTCGTCCGCCATTTTCAAAATGGCCGCCATTCGAAATTTTGTTATCGCGATATCTCGGAAACGATAAAAAATTTATGAAAACATTGTGTTGCAAAAATACTCCTCTCATGAAGATCTACATTTCTGGTTGGTCAAAAAAAAGTTTCGTCCGCCAATTTCAAAATGGCCACCATTCGAAATTTTGTTATCACGATATCTCGGAAACGATAAAAAATTGATGAAAATATTGTGTTGCAAAAATACTCCTCTCATGAAGATCTACATTTCTATTAGGTCAAAAAAAAATTTCGTCCGCCATTTTCAAAATGGCTGCCATTCGAAATTTTGTTATCGCGACATTTCGGAAACGATAAAAAAATTAGGAAAACATTGTGTTGCAAAAATACTCCTCTTATGAAGATCTACATTTCTGGCTGGTCAAAAAAAAAATTTCGTTCCGCCATTTTCAAAATGGCTGCCATTCGAAATTTTGTTATTGCGATATCTCGAAAACGATAAAAAATTTAAGAAAACATTGTGTTGCAAAAATACTCCTCTCATGAAGATCTACATTTCAGGTTGGTCAAAAAAAATTTTTAGTCCGCCATTTTCAAAATGGCCGCCATTCGAAGTTTTGTTTTCACGATATCTCGGAAACGATAAAAAAATTTATGAAAACATTGTGAAGCAAAATACTCCTCTCTTTAAGATCGTCATTTATGGTTGGTCAAAAAAAAAAATTTTTCGTCCGCCATTTTGAAAATGGCTGCCAATCGAAATTTTGTTATCGCGATATCTCGAAAACGATAAAAAATTTATGAAAACTTTGTGTAGCAAAAATACTCCTGTCTTTAAGATCTTCATTCGTGGATGGTATCAAAAAAAAAAAAATCGTCCGACATTTTGAAAATGGCCACTATACGAAATTTTGTTATTGCAATATCTTGGAAATAATCAAGAATTTATGAAAGCATTGTGTTGCAAAAATGCTTCTCTCATTAAGATCTACATTTATGGTTGATCAAAAAACTTTTGTTTACATAACTTTTTTTACCAAAATAGAAAACAAAAAAAACTCTTACATGTAATCGTGGTGAAAACTGGTGAAAGACCTTGCAATTGTTCTCTGAACAATTGACCTTTTAATTATTATTCTTTTTTTCCCTCTGCCATCAATGTTGGCAAAGTGCTTTGACCAATCATAACCAAACTTGGTACACTTAACAAGCATTGGCCGGGCTCGACTCAGGTCACCCTGTGAACCGATTTTATTTTTAGTAACAGAGTTATCTCCCCGAATATGGTTTATCTTGTTATCAGATCTCCTCATAAACCGTAACCGATATCAAAAATCTGAGGTGAGGAAAAAGTTGCATTCATCCTCAAGATGAATTATCACGAAAAAAATTTTTTTTGGGTCGCGACCCCGGTTACGCGTTTTTGACCCCTAAATATGCAAATTTTTTAAAGTTGTCGGATTTTGATGAAATTTAGTTTCCAGGTAGCTCTGATGACTCTGATTACAAAAAGGGGGTCAAAAAATTTTTCGGCCGCCATTTTCAAAATGGCCGCCATTTGAAATTTTGTTCTCGCTATATCTCGGAAACGATAAAAAATTTATAAAAACATATTGCAGAAATGTTCCTCTCATTGAGATCTACATTTGATTCAATTGGACAAAAACTCTGCGACAAACCGTTTTTGAGTTATGGCTCTTGACGCGTTTCGGTAAATCGGTTTTTTGCGAATAACTTTTAAACGCTAACAGATAATATAGTAAACATATATGTTTAAAGTGATCAGCATGAAAAGACCTTCAATTTGAGTACCAGGTTGAAGGTCATCGGTGACCTTTGACCTTGACCTTTGACCTTGTTAGCATATAAACTCAATAACCGTAATAGATA
>MJUU01009882.1:41223-57482 GCA_002080025.1 Modiolus philippinarum
AAGAGATTCGACGACTCTTTATATGAGTTATTGCCCTTTGAAAGATTTTGAGTTTCCGTTAATGCTTGATACTACCAAACGATAAGTCTTAAAGACCTGAAACCTTCTCCATTGTTAATAAGTAATATATGGCCATCTAAAAATGTCAAGGTCAAAGGTCACCGGTGAAGGTCACCGATGACCTTTTGCCCTGTTATCGCTTTAACTCGTAAACTGTAAGAGATAGATGATCAAATGTATTTGAGAGAATGTTTGTCTCATTGAGGTCTACATTTGACACTGGGGTCCAAAATAATTGGACCATTCATTTTGGACCTATGGCCCAAAAACCATTTTTCGGGGTCCGATTTTAGAGTTTTTTGCCTATATCTCAAAAACTATTAAAGATACAAAGAAACTATACGAGGATAAATTGTTCAGCTCAATATGGCCGACAAAATGGGGTCAAGGTCAAAGGTCAAGGTCCTTAGCAACAACGTTATTAGCCATTAAAGTCCTTAGCAACCAAAGGCAAAAAGTTTCGTAATGTTGTAAAGAGGAAATGAATGACATTGCCAACCGGAAGTGACTTTCCTGTCCTTAGCAACAAGCTAATTTTTCGAAAAAGTCCTTAGCAACCGTTGAGCAAAAGACTAATAAAGATCAGAACTTTTGTTTACAACACATTTTGAACTGAAATAGACAACAAAATCAAACTCAAACATGTGATCATGGTGAAAACTGGTGAAAGACCTTGCAATTGTTCTCTGAACAATTGACCTTTTAATTCTTACTTCTTTTTGTTTCATTCATCCTGAGGATGATTTTTCATGCAAAAAATGTTTTTGAGTCTCCCCGGTTGCGCCCTTTTAACCCCTAGATGTGTCGATTTATCAAAATAAAATCAATTAAAACACTTACAAATAACATCGTAAAAATATCAGTGATCAGTGCAAAGAGACCTTCAATTTGAGAACCAGATTGAAGGTCATCGGTGACTTTTGACTTTTGAACGTATTAGCAGATAAACTCAGAAACCATGATAGATGGCTGAAAAGTATGTTCAACATGTCAAGGGGCTACATTTGTCTCATTTGGACCGAAGCTCTCCGATGAGTCCTCAGAGAGTTACGACCCTTTACGCATTTCGGAAAGTAATTTTTGGAGTATAACTTTTAAACCATTACTGTTAGTATGGTCAAGTAGCATATCAAATTTATCAGTAAGAAGAGACTTTCAATTTGAGCCCAGGTCAAAGGTCATCAAGGTTACTGGTCAAAGTCATAGCCAAATTTTGGTCTTTTTTATTGAAGGATCTACAGAACGATCGCAAATGGCCAATCTAATATATTGGAGACAAATGTGCATCTCATCCAGATGATTTTAAACATATGACATAACAAAACATGACAATGACTGTTTAAGACCTTGCAATGGTGCTCTGAACAATGAGAAACCTCGGTCAGTTATCTCTCTGTACCAAGTTAGTTTTGTTGGTTCAAAGTGGAGATAATTTCAATTAGCATATCAAAGACCTCATTTGATATTTAAATGAAAATGATCTCCACTTTGAATATATATATAACTAACTAGGCACAGGGAGATAACAGATCAAGGTTTCTCACTGTTTTTTAATTTTCTTTTTCTTTTTTGAAGACAAAATTTTAAAGATGTGATATACTGGTGATTCAGTGGGAAATGTAGTAGTATTTTTTATAGACAATATCTCCAATCTCCATAAGGACTCCATACGATGAACATATGGCAAAATGTTACAAATTAAACAAATAGGCGAATAAATTATTCATTGAAAACACCATACCATTCCCAGATAAATTGTAATTAAAACTAGATTTGCAATTGCAAGCAATAGCTGATGTCGCCCCTGACAGCCAATTCGATGATTCCAGCTTGTTCGCAACATCAAAATCTACCTAGAAATTCAATTTCGTTGAAATTGGACAAAGTCAAAATTTTTACGTATTTTGGCGGCCATCTTGGAAAAGGCGGCCACATTGAAAAAAAATTCCCTTGCATACCTACCGCCATATAGTTATCCAACTTTGTACCAAATATGAATGAATTCCATCGAAGCATGATTGAGAAAATTTCAATTTTTGTTAAAATTGGACGATTTCGAATTTTTCGTATTTTGGTAGCCATCTTGAAAATGGCGGCAGCTTTAAAAAAAAGTTCCTTTCATGCACCCATCCTGATTTCTGTGCAGGCATCATTAAGATATAAGCCGGACAAAAAGAGGTGGAAGAAAGAAACAATAATGAATAATAATAATAACGAGTGATAATGTGTTTGCAAGCAAACACAGAAGCTTAATGTTCTTTGAAAGAACAATGAGTCCTCAATTTAAGAATTTGGTCTTAAGTTATTGTCATTCTGTCTATCAGTGATATTAGTATTATTGAATAACCTTTACACATTTTGTGATTGCATCAGAAAATTCATTTCTATTTATATATTATGAAGTAAGGCATGTCCTCTATGGTGTGAAATTATATTATAATTTTAAATTACATTGAAATATATACATGTTTCATTGAATTTTTACCACCCATTTTGAGAAAACTAGTACGTCAATTGTTCCAAAAACAATTGATAAGTCTTTCACAAAAGTTGCATCATAGTACTATCATAAATGATCAACAATCTAAGCTTAATATGTACATTTACTGATACTTTTATGCGAAATAAAGTTTTTGGCTATGACCTTGGACTTTGACCTTGACCTCATTTTGAAGGTCACATCTTCCTTTACATTTTTTGTATTGAATGTCTCTTTGTATCTTCAATGGTATTTGAGCTATAGGCAAAAAACCCGAAATCAGACATCAAAAATCGATTTTTGGTCCATAGGCCAAAACCGGTTGGTCCAATAATTTTGGACCCAATGTAGCAAATGTAGATCTAAACAAGACACATAGCAGCTAACTTCTACAGTTTATGAGTTAATCCAATGACAAGGTCTAAAGTCAAAGTTCAAAGTGACCAATGACCTTTGACCTTGGCATTTTTAAATGTAACACATATCACCTAAGTTGAATGGAAAGGTTTCAGGTTTCTTTCTCTAGCCGTTTGCGAGAAAACGCTACTTAAAAGATGTGACGAAAATTTCAAGGGGCATAACTCCTGAACGGTTGAACATAGAATTTCGATCTAGATGCAAGAAATGTCCGTCATGACCTAACTAACATTTTTTTCATTACATTGTATTAGTTATCTTTTACAGTTTCCGAGTTAATCCAGTAATAAGATTTGGGGTCAAAGTTCAAAGTGACCAATGACGGTAGTGATTTTGAAAATTTCAACACCTGATTGAACATCTTTGGGTGGTCATCTACCCTCCTGTGAAGTTTGGTTATGATTGGATAAGGGGTTTCTGAGAATTGGGTTGGACAAGATGATAGAAAGAGGAGGAAAAATAATAATAAGAAACGGTGCAAAAACAATAAGTCGCCAAACTTTGTTTGGGCGACTTAATAATAGTAGAGAAACGGACCAATAACAATATGTCGTCCCGACTACGTCTGGGGCGACATAACTACCTATAAAAAGAACTGATATGCCGAGGTAGTATAAAATAGCATAGGTAAGTACTGTGAAACAAGTGTAGTTTTCGTCGTTTACGTCTGCTTGTCAATGTTTCCTTGATCTAATCTTTATCATAACATCTTTACTAAAAAACTCTCCTTCCAGATTTTTGGAAAGTTTACTGTCGTAAAATTTTAATTGAACAGTTTTCTAATTGGTTTTAATAAAATTGGTATCACATTTTCAGCATTTTTCAGCATTTCATTTGAAATCATATCTGAAGATACTGATTTGAAGTTTTTTTTTATGAACTTATAGCTTCTTAAATCTCGCTGTGCTTATTTTATTATTGAAATTATAAGTTATCTCTAACATCTCCATGTCTTCCCGAAGAGTATATAATCTTGAATTATATAATTTTGGTTTTCGTCACTACTGTTAAATTTTCTATAGAATTCTACAAATTTATCATGTTGTAAAATATTAATTTATCTGACGGGCATTTTAGGAATTTTTGTTTATCTAATTTATTCAAGGTATCCCAAAATAATTTAGAATTCTTGTTACTTAAATTACTGAGTTCAGAGCAGATCTTTTCTTTATACTGCTTATCTTCAAATTTACAAAGACGTCTAAACTGAGATCTAGATGAATAGAATTTATACCTATCTTCAGTCTTTTGTGGATTCTTGTTAATTACATTTTCATAGTTTTTTATTAGGTTGTGTAATTTTTGACAGGATTCAGAGAACCATGGTTAACGCATAGGTCTCTCTCTGTTACCTTTTCGTTTAAGTATCTTTGTAACAAATTTTGCAGACTGTAAAGATTAATGTAAAATTGAGTTGAATGAACCAACTGCTTCGTCAGTATTTGTAAAGTCCGACTCTAAAAAAAACTTCAAATTTATTTTTACTTTCGGAACTATTACTATTCTGTACGTAAAGATTTATTGGTTCCATATAAATTTGTTTTGGAGAGGATCCAATTTACTTTGGTGACTAATTTGTCTTGTAAAGCCCATTTATGTAGAACATTTGATTGTGCAGTGATTTGATAATGAAGTAAAATCATGTAATTAAAAATTATCCAACTAAATATAAAAAAATAGAAAAGATGACAACATGTAATCAACAACACTGCATCTGTTATATGTGATGCATGTGTGCTTACCCAAAGGGTCTCCAATTGTTCGGCCATTTAAAATCCTAAGACCTGATTCTTTTCATGAGTTTAGAAGATGTTTCCCACAGTTGTTGATGAGTTTTGGGTCAAGCTTATTCCTTGGTATGTTTTGATCGAAAATATAATGCTCATCTTCTAGACTGATTCCTTTAGAATATAATCTGGCTTAGTATTGGTATAAGCATTAAAATCTCCTCCAAGCATGATAAGACCTAAATTGCGATATTTGGCTATGACAGATAATAAACAAAAAAGTTAAAGTTCCTGTCGAACTGCGATAAAAGGTTAAACAATAAATATATACACATGTCAAAATGTAAAAATATGATTAAATTACAAGAAGACAGAGGTTGGGATGTCTTCTTGTTTTTAATCATATTTTTTCGTTTTCTAAATGTTTCTGAACATTTTTAAAATGTTCATAAATCGGTTCAATGACATCCACATTATGACATTAAGTGTCTTTATCAATATTAAAAAGGGAATGATCTAGCTGACTCCAAAGGCTATCTGAATTGGATTTGAGTAATTTTTTATGCCCTTAAAAATAGATTTCTTAACGAAAATATCAATTCCACCAGAATTACGTTTTTTAAAAGACAAAAGCCATTTTTAAAGCGAAACACATTTAAAATAATTGGTCATTGCAAACACGCACACTAATGTAAAGTTTAACTCGTTCCGAGAAGGAAAAAATTGACGAAAGGAAAGGATGTAAACAAAGTTTTCCGAATACGTTGTCGGTCAGCAGCACAGCATAAACACGAGTACAAGACATAAATATGGGTAGCAAAATGGGATATGATTAGAAGGATGGTCCCCAGGGCCATTTGGACCGTAACTTAAAAAAACGAACACCAATTAGACTGTGAATAAACTGCGAGCAAAATTACAATGCGAAATTATCACACTGGCACATCCACTTTCCTGTCTCATATTGCAATAATACATCAGCACAGTGATCGATTCCACTAGAAAACGTACAGCAAAGTGATGGGTGGCATATTGAGGATCTAGCAAACGCACAGCAAAATGGCGCGAATATTGATATTTTATCAATGAAACAGCAAAATGGTGCGAAAATTTTATTAAAACGGATCCAAGAGCATATTTCTTAACCAATGAGGATCCAGATATTTGTGTTTAATCAAACCATTATAGTAGTAGTTAATTAGTTAATATAGGAAGTCCGGTTATTCTCCCAGCTTCTTACTGTAGCTGTTCGAGTCTGGCCGAATTACAGATACCACAGTCATTCCGTACCTTACGGCCATATTCACATATAGGATTGATGTTATTTTTCTAAATGTGGCCTGCTAAGTCCGTATTTTATTTTACAAAGCACACTTAATTGTTAAGGCACTCTCTGAATGATATCATCAATGACATTGTGTTCAGCTAAATTTTGAATCTTTGCAAACAATTTATGCAAAATGTTTATGTGGTCCATTCACAGGAATAAATGTGGAAATTAAGATCCGGTTTTTGTGTATACCAAAAGAGCAATACTTCCGTTTTATAAGGCTAAAGGCACCAGCAATTTGCTCGACCATTCGTTAATGACTTGTGCCAAAACGACATGACAAAACCATTGAATCTTGCAAGATAAAATAAAGTTACAGTAAAAGACATACCAAAACCATTGTTGCATGTCAGACAAAGTAATTCAGCGCAAAAATAAAACGAAACCATTGTTTCTTGTGAGATAAAGCAATGCTTAAGCTAATAGAAAGACGAAACCATTGTTTCTTGCAAGATAACGCAATGCTTAAGCAAAAAGATAGACGAAACCATTGTTTCTTGTGAGATAAAGTAATGCTTAAGCAAATAAAAAGACGAAACCATTGATTCTCGTGAGATAAAGCAATGCCGAAGCAAAAAGAAAGACGAAACCTTTGTCTCTTGTGAGATAAATAATGAATAAGTGGACATGAAGTAAATGCACATGAGACTAAAGCTCTACAAATACATGGTAAAAATAGGCAAAGGGACAACGCTTTTATTGTTGTTCTTCATCTTGAAGTCACCACGAGGCCTTCAAAAATGAGCTTTTTTGCGCATACCTCACAGTAAGTTCAAGACGGCCCCTAGCACCGGTTTAAGCGGAATTCTTCTCTAATTGTCGAACAACGCTACATCCATGTCTTTATCTAAAGCAAAAACAAAGACGAAACCATTGTTTCTTAATTGTGAAGTAAAGTAATGCTAAAGCAAAAAGAAAGACGAAACCATTGTTTCTTAATTGTGAAGTAAAGTAATGCTAAAGCAAAAAGAAAGACGAAACCATTGTTTCTTTCAAGACTAAATAACATCAAACACACATGACGAATCTCCTATAAGTTATGATAACAAAAATATTGAGGTAGATCGACGCTAATACATGTTGTATTCAATTGGCGCATTTGCGAAACACAAGTCGGATGCGGAATTGACTTGATTTTCAAGCCGGAATATTCCTTATTTGGCCTTTTCATTGTGACTTCAACTGTTATACACTTTCCCGCGAATTAGCTCCCTTTTCCCGTAAATATTGTCTATTTCGTAAATTATATTAAATATCTTTCTAAATCAAACGGTGACATATAGATTTTTTAAGCTCAAAATAAAGCTGAAGTGTATACCTCTGAAATATAAAAAAAATGAAAAAAATCTATCTGATATTTATTTCATATGAAAGCTAAACAATAAGCATGTTCTCACAGTTCCCTATGTATTCTTTGTAAATATCGCTGAAAAATACTGAAATTTGCCTGATTTTAAAAGCCTGATAACAGGAAAAGATGATCGGTAACATATTATTTTTATTTTATTTTTCGAAACTATGGACTAAGACCTACATAATATCTTAAAATAAAAAAAAAATTCTGATTTTTTTATGAGGCTCGAACTACCTTAAGTCAAAAGACATCACTAAATGAACAAACAAAAGAAAAAAAAAACACACACACAATAGAAACAGCATGAAATGTTTTAAATTTTATGATTTTAAAACCCTGCACTACAAAATAATTGTCATATTTCGTTACCGAAAAATTATCACATAATGTATTTCTAGTTTAGCCACAAGAACAATACAACAAATATAAATGCATTAAACATGTTAAATTAGGATATTTGATAAACTAACATACTTTTTATTCATGTTTTCTATTTACAAAGAATGTAAAGAGGTGAAAGCTGATGTCATCTTTATAGTAGATAGTACATCAAGTATTGGAGGCAGAAATTTTGATGATGTCAAGCGCTTTGTCACATCTGTTGTTAGGAAAATCACATGGAACAGAGAGATAAACGAAATCAACTTTGGGTTGATTACATTGTCCAATTCCGCTCATTTTCAGTTCAAACTGAAAAAGTATAAATCAGTCAATGAAGTCATAACAGCCATAAACCGTGTTCGATATAGTGGGGGACGTGGCAATATACATGAAGCATTAAGGCTGCTAGATCATGGGTTTTCAGAGGCGTCTGGAGGACGGGTCTGTGTGCCACATATTGCTATAGTTATAACTGATGGAAAATCAAGACTATCACAAGAGACAAAAGAACTAGTAATGAAGGCTCACAAACAAGGCATTGTGATATTTGCAATAGGTAAGACCTTAAATTTTAAGGAACGTAACGTTATTATCACAGCCAAACTTTTACAACAGGGTTACAGATTTCTTAAGTTGTTGAACACTTTTAAGAAGTTTCTTATAGATATGAACATTTGATATCTAATTACGGTGTTACTCGCAAACAGGTTATTACCGTGGGCATTTTAATCATAGTTTTTACGGAAATGATTAATGTTAAAAAATGCCAAAAACTTATTAAAGATCCAGAAAAGCTGGGATGTATCTTACATTCTTTACATAGGAGGGGATATCGACAGGATACTCTGTTTGCATCCGTAAAATCAGCTATGAGATCTAGCGACCTGAAAATTTTACACACATACTGGCCTCTCACTGATACTGCCAATGCCTACTGAAATATATAATGATTCTTGACCAAACCTTTCGGGAATTTTGAGTTTGGGCAGATAAAGGGGAGGTTTTGGTACCCATAAACCGGTTTAAGATGAAGAACAAGATGAAGAACAACAAAAAAAGCGTTGTTTCTTTACTTGTTTTTTTCATGTATTTGTAGAGACTCTGTTTCAAGTACATTTACCCCATATCCTTTCATTCACCATTAACTCCACAGCTGGCGTTTGCTAGTGCCGGTATCAAGTCCGGCTCTCCTGAGTTCCTATCGTTGTTTACGTTTGTCTTTTGTCTTGTCAGTGTTTTTCCTGTGTAGTTCCCTGACATATTGTGGCATGTGACTGTAATTTCCAGCCATTGTAGATGTTTGTTAATATTTACTATGAAATCTGGATATCATATCGCTTAGGGACCGACCATTTAACCTGAAAAGTGGGGGGTATGGGTTTTTTCTGGTCAGAAATTTTTTTAGCGCTTCGCGCGAAACAATTTATTTATTTTTTTCACGTGTATCAAAAAAATATTTTTTTTCTCGAAATTAACATTATTTTTTGGGGCAGAAAGCCTCCGTCAGAAATTTTTTACATATTTTTTGACAGCCAAAATATTTTTTCACATAAAATCGGCTCCAGATTATTTTTTAGAAAAAAAAAACCATAGCCCCCCCCCTTTCAAGTTAAATGGTCGATCCCTAATTGAATTAAAGTGCAGATTTTTCTTATTTAAAATTAAATTAGCTTTCGGGACCAGATTTCATGTTGTCAGGCTTTTTTTATCATTTCTTTCCTTTTGGCGCTCTAACTTCGGTTGGTTGTACGACAAATTTTTTGACATATATTTTACATAGCATGGATGTTTTTTTTTTTTATTTCGATATAAAGTTCCCTTTAAAGCCAACCTGGTCTGAAAGATCATGCCAACTTTAGCCATCATTAGGCGTCGACGTCGTAGGCATTATTGACATTAATTTTTTTTATCCGAATCCACTTCACTAAGTGGACCATTTAACTTGAAAAAGAGGGCTATAGTTTTTTTCAAAAAAAAAGAAAAAAAATGAAGCTGATTGTAACGAAAAAAAAATATTCTAAAGGATGCTTTCTGTCCCAAAAATAATGCTAATTGTTAAGGCTTCATCCCGTGTATGGCACTCGGTAGATGTCCTTGGTATTGGATTTGGCTTCCTATTTCGATATTTTTGGAAATGAGTACTTCTTTTTGGACTACTTTTGGATTATGGCTTCCTATATTATTGGACTTAAATGCTGCTGATGAGAGATTATTCCTTGAAACACGTGTACAGCATAACGAAATTTACTGTTTTTTATCCAACTGCGGTATTTTTTTTTTATTTCGAAAAAAAATATTTTGTTGATACAAGTTAAAAAATAAATAATTTTTTCGCACGAAGCGCTAAATAGATTTTCTGTCCAGAAAATAAAAACCATAACCCCTCCTTTTCAAGTTAAATGGTCAGTTCCTAAGTGAAACCAATATTTTGAATTGTTGATCAGCATAAAACAACGGCAGTAGAATACAGAAGGACCAAGGGAAGCGAAGACCACAAAAATCGAAATCCAAAGACACGGCAAAAACGGCAACAGAGAAAAACAAAGACAAAACAAGGACGTGAGACAGCTACAATGCACGGAAATAAAAAGACGACGTTAAAAACTAAGGTATTCATAGTGTGAACTCCCATAAAAATACAGAAGTTTGTGATCATATGCCAAGTTTGTGATGTTGGTTCTTATTAGGTTTAAAAATTGAAAAATTGCCTCCGAGAACTATCTTATCTTCACATTTAATCGTATTGGGAAAACTTTAAAAAATCTATAGCTAAAGTTCATTTGAATCAGGAATTGTAACTTCTTGACATCTACCAAATATAAGATTTTTTTAAATATGGTCGAATGGAATAACTTTTGTTTGTAATAACCCTCAGGTAAAACTAGCAATTACCAAACCTTGAAAACAAAATACTATATCAAATTAACAAAACATGAAACATGAAACATAATTGTCCTTCTCCAGATATACGTTTTGAGTATCAAATGGTCTTAAAAAAGGTAATTGCCACAGCAAACCTTAGTTTACCATTAGACTCTTTCGAAAAACCTCCCCTTTCTCTGTCCCGTTTCCCTATAGTATAATAAACATACGAATAAAACCCATACAGGTAGACTACTAACTCCATGACCACAATCTTGAAAAGAAAAATTGTGGAACAAAACGTAATTTTGAAAAATGGGTCAAGGAGTGCTGGCCGCTAAACTGCCGGCTAGCTCAAGGAGCCTAGTCTGCTGGTAAAACACTGTCGCATTACGGAAGAAAAATCCGTTATAAGTATTAATTAGAAATGTAATTTGATATTTGTCACATATGACTATGGTTTTTTGACGAAAAACAACTCGAAATGCTACAAAATAGATGGAAACAACCGTGTACTCATAGCTCAACAGTAATATTAATAATTACTGGCATTATCTGTGTATGTTTTTTTTATATAATGGAAGAACTTTTCCGGTGACAAACAAAGGCTGAAAGTCTATTATTAAGGGCCGGTTATTTTCATGGCATTAAGGGATCAGACCTCCTCCTACCCTTTCCAACTGTGCACCTGAAGACAGATTATTGAAACATTTTTTCGGAATATCTTAGTAACATGATTATACTCGAAATTTTCATTGAAAATATGATTAAGTCGTATCTTCATTTCAGTGTTAACATTGCATGCTTCGAATTCTTTATAAGTTTTGTATTACAAGGGAATTTACCGTTTATCAACAGAACTCTCCTGATACTAAAAGGTCATATTTTCGAAAACATATATATACACTGCTGTTGAATGCACGCATGGTCTCCATTAGTATTTACATTATTTTTTCCAAGATAAAGAATGACAGTTGAAATTTGTTATATGAAAGAAGACTGGTGTGCGCACATATATGCGAACAAAAGTGGGCTAAATGAAGACAAAGAATTCTTGCATACATGCATCATGATGTCTCGTTTCGTGCTTATTCGTATGTTCATCCGTCTGATACATCTCCATTGTTACATCATAAAATGCAAGATCCAGACATATCTTATACAGCAGATTGCACTACATGTATGTGCATTTTTTTTCTGAATTTTCAATATCATAACTTTATAGTGCTTGCTGCTTATGTAATTTCCTGCATATGTACGTTGCAATAAACACTTTGGAAACAGTAAGACAAATTAAAATTGTGCAGAGCTTTATGGTTTTTATGTAAATATATTTCAAATACCAGTTGTCCCGTATCTGTTACAATTCTATTGGAGGTAAAGATAAAATAATGCTTACAATCGGTGATAAATAACAACAGCAACAATGAAAAAAAAACTCAATTGATAAATATATTCTCAAAATTCTAATGGAATAGGTCAAAAGGATAATTCAAAATCGCCGAAAATTGAGTCCTGTATATGACCGTCACAAAAGTCCGAATTTCGGCATACTTCTTTAGTGACATAGTTTGGCACTGAAACCTACATTCATCATGTTTATAAGGTTACAATGTAATTAATTATCAACTTAAATTCAGAACTATAATTTGTATTAATATTATTTTCAATAACAGGCACAGGATAATGGATAGAACAGGAGTAATAGGTTAGATGGCGTTACAAGCTATAGTGCTTCTCTAGTGTTCCGAATCCTTTACTATAGTTTTAAGATCACCAATTTCAGCACAGCTAAACTAAAACACTGTTATTTTTTGCCATGACTTTTCGCGGTGATGTTTTCATATTCATTGAAAAATGCTCACCCGAACCTTTTGTAGACAACATGAACTAGTATTTAAATAAATAAATATATATNTATATATATATACTGGCTGATGGATTTGCACACCATTACAATGACCCCAATGCAATATACTCAAATAAAAAAGCGATACTTTTATTACACAGAATACAATATGATTATGGTAGAACATAATTGAAAAAAATCAAAACATACTGACTGCCTTTTAAATTATTCCGATTAAATGTAACGTTTTTAAAAATCATTTCTAGACAACTTTGTTCACTCCAAGTGAAATGAATTGACAAATAATAGAGGAGGTAAAATATAACCATATATAATTAAAAGCAAATTGTGTGTCATTTGAAAATTAAAGGCGTTTATTTTTCCTTCACCTAGTTAAAAAGAAATGGTGAAAGGGATATAATCCAAATATGTTTTAATATATTACGTTTAAGTACGTAATTAAGTTAAAGTAAGTTGCTTATCCGGAAACCTCTATTTAATAACTAAAGTTGATAAAGGATTTGGTCATTATCATGTTGTGAGTGCATATCATTAAAGGCGCTTCTAGAGGGGATTCCGGGTGTTGCAACACTTCCGTTGTCTGGATTGTTTTAAAATTTATTGTAGAATTAGGGGATTAATAGCAAAACATTATCTGAAATTTCTTTTTTATATAAACAGTAAAAGGATATGGAGTAAATGCCAATGAATCAACGTCTCTACAAATGTTGAACCATGAATACAGGACTACTGAGATACCACAGTTACTGTAGATTTAGTTTCTGTATTTCGACAATTAATCTTCAGTGCAGATCAAATCAAAATATTTGGAAAACCATTACAAATTTATAAATCGTTGATATACAATGTATTAAGTGAAGATGATCTTCTACTAAATGTGTTATTCCTAAAATCATTAACATAATATGGCTACCGATATAGACTTTGTTTGACATTGTACCTATGATCATAAATTAAGAGGAAAAGAGAACAGGAAATATCGACAATGACTAAAAATTTCATAGGCCACAACCCGCCAAAGAACTTTACAATAAAGACACATATGTGAGACAAATCTGAGACCAACTTAAAAGTTGTTGGTACCGGAACTAGCAAGAGCAGGCGATTGGGTTAAAGTGGTTTTAGGTCAGCAAAACTTCTCCTTTTTGCGCATATGCAGAAATCAAATTCATTGTAACTTCGGTATTTAGTTATTTTCTATCTTGTTTTCCTATTCTATAATTTACAAAAATCAGGATTGGTAAAGATAAAACTGAACGCCATCACTTAAGCTTTACATTTACCCATTTTATAAATTATTAATGAGCATCAGGTAATATGAGGGGTTCTACCAAATGGGCCATATGAGAACGATCATGAAGTCAAGATATTTGCAACCTTAAGCGTCTAGAAAAATCAGAACCTTGAAAACAATTACATAGTTCAAGACAGTTAACATCAAGAATTGTTACATTATGATCTTCTACAGAAAACATTATCTGAGTGCCAAGTGTACAACGTAGAGGAGTTATATTGCAGGTCTAAGTTTAACATGGAATCCTTTGAGAGAAAAAACTGTAAACACGCTTTCAGTTTGAGTCCATATTAATCAGGGATTTTACCTAAAATCCCTCTACCGAAAGTATGATATAAAAATCAGGATGACTTTTATTACAGATATTGTTTAAACATTTAACATGTAAGTGCTTCAAATTTAAGGAGGTGCGCTCCTCGTGTTTTGCAATTTTTGTCAGATTTTCGGAATCCTCGGGTTTTATCATTTTGAAAGCATTTTGATCTTTTGCCCATGAACCCCTTATTTTTTTTCCATAATTTCTTTTTATACATCTTTGTGAGCATTATTTAAAAATTTCATTGAATTCTATTTATTTTGTAACATTCATTTATGGTGAAATCTTGCTAATGTTAATCCTATGAAAAACCAGAGGAGTTCAGTTTCCCGCCAAATTTTAAATCACTTAAATCTCAAAAACGACATCATCAACCTATCATTTTTTCTCACTAAAATTACTTCTGTTTTAATTATCTAACAAAATATCATGTTTATTTGAATTCCAATTTACTTTCAAATTGAGTAGCGAACCCCCTTAATTAACATTTTTCCGCTGGTTTTGTACCTGTTTTGTCTTTTTGCCATTTGCATTTCTGTTCGGTAACTCTGTTATTACCTTCATTGTTTGATTCACTTGAATGAGATTAATTAATTGTCCCTGAATAAATTTATAATACGAATACTGAATGTGAATCTAAGTAGCTTTCACTGAAGATATTTGCTTAACAATAGGGTTAACGGAATAATTGTTGAAATACCACATCATTGATACATATGTAATGGGTCTTTCTGTCTTAAAATGGAAAGAAAACAATAAATACGGGAATTTTGAAATGTGTTCATTCCGGGAACAAATATATATTTATACGTAAAAAAAAAATACATCAATAAATTGAGAGATAATCACTGATTTATCAACAAAGTTGAGCTAAGGGTGATTTATATCGATTTGTAGCGCTTCAGGTTAATTTTTTTTTTATCAATTAAAATTTAGTTAAAGAATTGTCATAAAGGAAAAATTATTCATGATCTTCAATTTCATAAATAGTTAGTTCTTTTATGTGGTATATATTTATTTCAATAGGTTTAGAAATCCAGTATCCCTTTTTACTGGAATCTGAAGCGATTGTTTCCGCCTTCAATTACACGAGAGTTCCTATCTCGAAAGTCCCGTATTAAAGCGAAGCAACAGGTCGAAAGAGCAGTCCAAACTTAACACGTAGATAGGTAAGGAAAACGATAACTATACTTGATGCATGAAAAGTATATACATTCTAAAGGGACAGCACACTTTTGAATGCGCATTGTTGCAATTACTTTGGAAACTAAGTAGGAAAATTTTATCAGCTTCCATCCTTAAATAGTACCCAACTTCATTAAATATTATTCTATTGTCTTCTGTCATTATACTGTGTTAATATTACTTTATAGGTGTCAGAAACAACCGGCGAGAAAATTTGGACTTCATGGCCTCCGAACCAAAGAAAAAACACTCCTTAGACATGGGAAGTTCTGGGAGTCTATCGTCAATTACAGAATCTATGCTTAGGCTCACATGCACAGGTAAATAAACATCTTTAACATTGTTATATTAACCATTGTATTATACCCGAGAGTGAAGACAAAGAATAATAACAAATATTTTGAGTTCTTTAAAATGCCATTTCGACAACTAAGTTTTATTAATTGAAAGTAGGGTTAACAAATGTGTTATGGTCTCATGTTCATTTACTCCATATCCTTTCGTAAAATATTTCGAATACCGAAACAATGATGAGGAAAGAGGGAATTCTAAAAAAATCCAAACACATGGCAATTCATGCCCAACACGAATTGAGACAGCATGACAAAGACAAACGATAAAATAAAAATGAACAAGAACGCAACAAAACTAAAACACTAGCAGTATGAACCCCTACTAAAACATGAAGTATCACCGGGTGCCCCGGAAGGGTAAGTATGATCTGTTCCTTACATGACACAGGTCAAACTGCCAGTGAAATGTCCGTTTGCATTTGTCAGTCCGGTTTTATCCTCTACGACCAAAAATTAAATGATCGGAATATCACGGTCTATGTTCTAAGTGATTCAGCCTTTTTTAACGTTGCGCTCTGGGCTCGTTCTCCAACACTAGGGCACCGTGTTACCACCTCATAAATTAAGCCTAAAAGAAACACTGATAGCTATCATTTTATTTTCACCCCCCCCCCCCCCCCCCCCCCCCCCC
>MJUU01009882.1:57492-92342 GCA_002080025.1 Modiolus philippinarum
CCCCCCCCCCCCCCCCCCCCCGCTTAGCGAAAGCGGGGGGACTGTGTAATGCAGTCCGTCCGTATGTACGTACCTACGTACGTATGTGTGTAGTGCTCCCCGATAGCTCTGGAACTATAAGAGATACAAATTTGAAACTTGGCACCATACTAGAAATAAGAAGGGAAACAGGGAATGTGTCAAAGAGACAACGACCCAAAGGGGAGTAAAACAACTCATCTTCAATGAACGGTGAGAAAACCCCACACCCAACGGCAGGTCGGAGTCGGCCCCTGAATAAAGAGTAATCAAGTTCAGCGAAATAAACATCATCCTAGACTCCTATAGACGTAAATTAAACTAACTAGAAAAAAGACAAGACACACAAAAGCTCAATAATTTCCCTGACTTAGGACAGGCGCAAACCTGCTGCGGTGGGGTTAAACTAGTTTTATTGGGCCCAAATCTTTCCCCTATAGCCAATGTGATAAATAAAAAAACAATCGTAACAACAGTAAAATTCAGTTGGCAACAGGACTGAGTCAATTGTGAAAAACGAAACTGAAAGAACTAAATAGACGGACATAAACATGAAATCACAAGAGACTACTACCAGCAGTTAACTGACATGCCAGCTCCAGACCCATTAGAGTATGATCTGCACTAGCGCGCTAGGAGTTCGGAGTTTCTGTCAAACGCCCTAGGGGCAAATTACGGGCGAAAACAAATTTTCGCGATATCCAATAATCGAAAAAATCTCAAAGGCTATTTGGGCTAGAAAGTTGAAACCCAGGATTATGCAGCAACTTCACAGAGGGCGTCGGAATTTTCGTATGACCCCTCAGGGCATGGCCTCTAGGGGTCCAAAAAGCGAAAAAAAAACTATTCAGCTAGAACTCCTCCTACACCTTAAGTTGCAGAAAACTGGTTTTAATGGTATAAGTAACACTATGAAAATCGTCTGTGCCGAAGGTTTCGGAATTTTGAAATTAGCCCTTAGGGTGGAATAATGACAGAACTTGTATTTCGAGTTATCCAGTTATATGCGAAATCTTCTGAAACATTTATGTTTGGAAGCTGAAACTGTCTATATGTGTTCCAGAATGTTTATCTTATTTGCTAATGATAGTGGACATTTGGTATGACCCTGGGGGCATGCCCTTAAGGAACCAAAAAACGTAATACAATAAGTACTCAACATATGACTGGAATTTTATGTATAATGTTCATTTTGTGGTTTGCATTTTCATGGGGAATAACTTGAATTGCTTTTGGAATCCGAGGTAAGAATTAAGAATTTGACTTCGATGCCAAATTAGGTAAATTTCCTGAAAATGTCAAAGACCAATAATTTTTGCAATTATAACATAGAACATAAAGCAACTCTTTAATGTCATTCCATTCTTAACAGTGATGATGATCATTTTCAATAGTCAGATTGCAAACAATTTTGATTCTGATTTTGGTACATTTCCTAAAAGACTTAAAGACCTGTTATTTTTTTTGGAATTCTACCTAGCGACCATATCTTTTTCATTCCTTACAGTAATGATGATTATTTTCAATGGTCAGATTGCAAAAACCTTTGATTCTAATTTTTGTAAATTTCCTGAAACTCTCAAAGACCTGTTATTTTTTGGAATTCTACCTAGCAACCATACCCTTTTCAATTCCTTACAGTGCATATCATTGTTTTCAAAGACTGTAAAAATCTTTTGCTCTTGTTCTTGTAAATTTGAAATCCTCAAAGACCAATATTTTTTGGTAATTCAACATAGCAACCATACCTTTTTGAATTCCTTACAGTAACATCGATTGTTTTCAATGTTAAGACTGCAAAAAAGTTTGAGTCCCATTTTGGTAAATTTCATAAAACCCTCAAGAACCTGTTATTTTTATAAGTTCTATCTAGCGACCATATCTTTTTCAATTCCTTGCAATAATTGGATTTGTTTTTAATAGTAAGACTGCAAAATCTTAAATTCTAAATTAAATTTTTATTGATGATTCTTATAAATATATTTTCAAAACCAAACTTTAGTATGGATCCAAAAAAGGTGAGCGGGGGATTGCAATCTATAATTGACCTTTTTTCATATATACATCATAAGAGGCAAAAATGTTCTTTTGAATATGAAAAATTCATTACTCTTTGTGATACATTTCCATACACTATCTGAAGAGGGAAAGCAAAGCTGCATATGTCATCATTGCCTGCTAAGTTACGATAACTTGTGTACCTATTGTGTTTGTTATGAATAAAAGGACAACGTGTTATCTGGTTACTTGAATGTAAATACATGTAAATGACGACAGAAACGATCAAGTAATTTACAGTAACTTCCGTATTTAATTTTTTTTTGCATCGTGTAATGGAAGCAACCTTCCCAGAAACAAAATAACACAGCAACAAGTAATCCGTCGTTGCGTAAATAACTCATTTTTCCCAAACTAGTTAAACTATAATAGAGTAATATTGTACAGAGTTTGTCCCTGTGTTAGCCATATTCACATCATTGTAGGTTTGATTTAAACTAAAAGTTATTTTCCTAATTTTGGCCTGCTTAGTCTATATTTTATTTTACGAAGCATATTAAAATAGTATGCTAGGTTTACACCGCCGATCAGACCAACTCGATCAACTCGACAATGCTGTTTTATCCCGATCAACGTCATAAAATTCATTGATCGAGCTAGCTCAAAACATCCACTCGACCTTTACCCGATTTAACACGACTAACACTCGACCATTCTCGATCTCTTTACGATTCACGTACGACTTATGCCCCACCCACATTTGACCAACCAGACTTTGTCAGATTGAGCCAGATTATAGCCCGATTTGTGTTTGATTAACTAGACCTGGTCGAGAGAAGATCGAGAAATGGTCGAGTGTGCTCGAGTTTGTCTTGTTTATACGTTTGTATATACGGGGGTAAAATATGAAAATTCAGGGAACAGTTTAGCATGGTGGATCGAACAGCAAAATTTGTGGCCCATGTGGCTGATGCTTGAGAGAAAATATGATAACTGTGATAGATCTAAAGTAGGAGAGAACGTGGGTCTGACACAGAAGGTGTGTAGTTTGGGTTATACAATAGCAAATGCTTCAAAGTCGTCATTACAGAGGAATGAATGTTCGCTTTAACATACTAGCAGGCCATCCTCAACATGCGCCAGAATGCGACTGTGCGTTTTTTTTCTGTCATTACATGTGGGACTAATCTGATACATAAAACAGAAGACATATCATCACATGATATCTGTGGTAACTAGATTTACAGTAGTTTCCATGTATAGCTTTAAATCTGATTTCTGTAGGAAATCCGGTTTTTAGAAAGTGAAAATGGCGAGCGGCTGCCCGTTGGGTACATTTTCCCGGTGCAAATCTAAAAGATTTTATTTTATTTTCTAGTAAATGTTACAAATATTCAAAATAGCATTTTTCCGATGGGATTTACCTTGAATCATATCTTGTGATAAGAGTACAAACCTGCTCGGAAGAAATGATATTTCATTCTCGAATTCATGTATTTAGTGAATCTGTTTCTGGTGTGTATATATTGGGTACATCTTGGTTTCAATTTCAAATTCTGTCAGCATAACTATATTCGATTCAATTTAAGCCCTCTGCACATCATCCTTTAATTATATTAGAAGCATGCACAGTCAAATATTCTTTCTACAATCCTGATATAGCAAGATTGAGCTTTTGCCATTACTTTGTGTCCGTTGTCCATGAACTTTGCGTTCAAATATATTCTATCCAGAAACCGCCGAATCATGATAGACCTCGATTGGTTCAATGTGAAAAATGTCCGTTTGTAATCAAATACAACCGCCAACTGGAAATATACTAGTAGTTTTAAATTGGATCTTATGGGAAAACTCATTTAAACGTTACCTCTAAAACTCCTAAGCCAATAAGACCACCCCCATCACTATATACCCCCCCACTTTTCAAGCGGGGGTATAATAAACCTTTAATTTGTATAAGAATTAATAAGAATTTCTTCAAATACTGGTTTAAAGTGTCAATGAACTTAATTTCAAAATAGTCTCTGTCATATCGTCAGCTAATACAAGATGACTGCCAAAGGGGACAAAGTTAAACATTGTACCAGAAGGATTTTCACTAGATCAATTGCAGACAAAATCGGTCAAAATAGTCCTAGGATGTTCCAATTTCAAAATAGTATCCATGAAATCCAAGATGGCCCACAACCGGGAACACAATTAAATATTCGACACACCTTAGATATCCATTCAAATACTTTCTACTCTGAAACTACTTTGCCAATTGGTCAAAATTGAAAACAAGAGTCCTTGGCTGGTCCCCACTTGATATACCGGTTGTATCCGGCAGATTCTCTTCATATCAAAGATGATCAACAGCCAAACTTGATCACAATAGTCATTGGAGTCCTTTGGATTACTCCTTTAAAAACTTAAGTAAGGCCCTAGTGAGACACTGAAGCTCTTGAAAGCCTCATGTTCTGCTATTGTGAAAAGATGACATGATGTCGTGTTAAATCGAGTAAAGGTCTGGAGTGGTCGAGTTAAAGTCGGATACAGGTCGGGAAAAAATCGGGTTATGGTCGGGAAGATCTTGTATAGAAAAAAAGAAAGAATCGTGTTAGTCGAGTAATGATCGAGTACTAATCGAGTTGATCTGGAAGCGACTCGGCATAAATCGAGCAGCGAATGAGTTAAAGTCGGGTAGAAGTCAGCATAATCGGATAAAATTTTGAAACTCGATCAAGACCGATCCCTTTTCGACCTCTTCACGACTACCTCGATCAGACCCCGATTGATTCCCGACCTGTTCTCGACATATAATGCACTCGATCTCTACACGATATTTTTTGACATGTCAAAAATATTCGGGAACACAGCTCGAGTTTATCAGAGTTAGTAAGATCGCCCCGATTCGGTTAGTAGACCAAACCCGAGCGTTCCAGATCAGTGTCCCGATCAATGAATATTCATGAATATTCATTGATCGAGTTCGGTCGAGTTGCTTTGATCGGCAGTGTAAACCTACCATTAAGACACACTCTGGGTGATATTTTCAATGTGTTCAGTTGCATTTTGCATCTTTACAGACAATAGACCATTTCACGATTAATGCAGCCATATTAGATGTCGTCAGATTTTCTGAAAAGGAGTATAAAGTACGGGAAAGTATATGTGTGTGTTGCTGAGCAATAGTTCTGTAACCATGATTTTTGGGACAATTTCTACCTTTTTCTGGAAATGTACCCCTATCCAATATGGCTACAATAAACGTGACTGTCTATTGTCTGCAAAGATGCAAAATTCGACTGAAACATTGATAATATCGTCCAGAGTGTGTCTAACTATCTAAATGGCCTATTACTCCTTTTTTACGTGATTCATTAACAGGAATAACATTTTTTTTGAATGTAGAATTATGTGTACAACAAAAGATCATAACTTCAGTTTTATCAAGACGCTGGCAAATTGCTTGACCATTCCTTAATATAATGTGCCTAATAGACATGGCAAAACCATTGTATCTCGCGAGGTAAAATAATGTCAGGCCGAAAGACATGCCGAAACCAATATTCTTGTATATTCTTAGATAAAGAAATGCTACGCCAAAAGGAAAGACGAGGCCATTGTTTCTCGAGAGACAAAAAATATCATATCAAATAACTAAATACCGAAGTAACTGTGAATTTTGATTCAGCATATGCGCATTTCGACAACTTATGTCTCTTCAGTGCAGATTCGACAACTTATGTCTCTTCAGTGCAGATTCGACAACTTATGTCTCTTCAGTGCAGATAAATCTAAACGTTTGGAAAACAATAAAGTCAGGGATGTTTAAAAACTGAAAGAAAACAAATTACCAAATATGATCTAAAGATTTGACAAATCTCCTATGAGTTATGAGAATAATAATGTTAAGTCAAAAGGTAAACCGAAATCAACACAAATAGATAAAACACAAGTAGAAACAACATGAAAAGTCATAAAACCCTGCATTACAAAAGATATAGTCATATTTCGTTAACAGGAAAGAAAATCATCATAAAAGGAAATTGTTTTTCCACAAGAACATTACAACAAATATAATCATGTTTAATTAGTATATCTGATAAACTAATATACTTTTAAACATTTTTTTGATTACATAGAATGTAAAGAATTGAAAGCTGATGTCATCTTTATAGCAGACAGTACATCAAGTATTGGCCGCAGGGGTTTTAATGATGTCAAGGGTTTTGTCACATCTGTTGTAAGAAAAATCACAGAGAGCAGAGACAAGAACGGAATCCAGTTTGGGTTGATAACATTGTCTAATTCCGCACAATTTCATTTCAAACTGAACAAATTTAAATCAAGCAATGAAGTCATAACAGCCATAAACTTTGTTCGATACAGTGGGGGACTTGGCAATATGCATGAGGCTTTGAGACTGCTAGATTATGGATTTTCAAAGCAGTCTGGAGGACGACTCTGTGTGCCACATATTGCTGTAGTAATAACTGATGGAAAATCAAGACTATCACATGCAACAAAACATCTAGTAAAGAAGGCTCACGAACAAGGCATTGTGATATTTGCAATAGGTAAGGCACGCATTATTTTACCTTGAAAAACGAATACTTAAGAAGACTGCAGGGTCTAGGATATGTTAATCAAAACAAGTGTCCTTTTTACAATTTGAATTTATTTTTATTAAACACTACAGTGGAAAGTAGTTTTAAAACCGGCTTATCAAAGAAAAGTGTATATCACATTTTATTGAATTATACCTCTATATAATTGTTTATTCGATTTTACTAATTTTTTTTACAATTGTCACTAACAGACTATTACTGGTCAATAGTTTCAATGACTATTGACCAGTGATGAACTATTTACTTGTCATTACAGTCTTAACACGGTTACCGTAACCAGTGTTACTATTAGTCTATCTAATACTCTTTTGGACTTACTACTGCGCTGCTTGATTGGTCATTATTTTGTTTTGTACTCCACTTATAGGTGATAAATTCCTTTTCAAATTCATTTAGTAACGCACTGACTACCTGATGATCTGCTTGTTTGTTATTTAATCCAATCAAGAAGTGAACAATTTGCTTTGTAGATCAATTCAGTTGTTTGTAATATGAAGCTGTAGGGCAAGAAATGTGACCAAATTGGACAATTAAGAAAAATACAAATAACAATATTTCAATTGATCATTTGAACCCCGACCACATTGTCGACTACTTATGTGTAAATTTGCAACTCCATTGTAGACTTTTTATTGATCTTTGCAACACCATTGTAAAATTTATACCCTTACCTTTTTGAAAGTCATTATGTTAATTTTCTACTGTGCAATACTTACAGAGATTTCAATCAATAAATACTATCAAGATTCATGATTTTATTACAATATAAGTACTAAAATGACAAATCGCTGATATACCCGAATAAAGATGCTGACGATTCAATTTCATTATCGACTGAATTTAATAAACTCCTNCACTCTTTATACTCTCAGTTATAAATCATTTCAAACAGTATTCAATTGATCAAACGTTATTGTTTTCCAAACAAATATAACAGGGTCTCAATTCCTTTGGGCAATCTCTATGACCAACTTAACGATACAACAAAGGTAAATTAGTCTTTGATTGGATAAAATGACAAACAAAAAGATTATGTGGTATATGATGCATTACTAAATGAGTTTGAAAAGAAATTAAACGCCAATGACAGTAGTACAAAGTAAAATAATGACCAATCAAGCAGTGTTGTAGCATGTCCAGCAGAGTATTAGAAAGACTAGTAGTAACACTGGTTACGGTAACTGTGTTTAGACTGTAAATATAACGATGAACTATTAGCGATGACGTCACATTGATAACTTCGGTATTTAGTTAATTGATACCTTTGATGTTCGATTTCGGAATAATAAAACATTTACCGGTATATACTGGCTATTCGAACAATAGCAAGTTTATGGTTACACTCGACACCAACTATTTCTCTCCGCTTCGCGCCGGGAATTAGCTGTGTCTCGGGAAAGCATAAATTTGGTATTGTCCTCGTGGCCACTAAAAAGGTGTATATTAAATTTAAGTGCAAATTTGTTTTTATCAAATGGATGAATTAGCTTTCGAGACCAGATTTCATCTTGTTTATTCTATTTTACTTTTGGCATCTCTTTCTTCAGTTTATTGACAAATATTTCGACAAATATTTTGCATAGCATAAAATTTCTTTTTATTTCGATATAAAGTACCCTCTAAGACCATGCAAGCTTAAGCCATCATTAGTTGTCGGCGTCAGAGGTATTGTTGACGCTTATTATTAATTTTTTTTTATCAGAATCGACTTGACCAAGTAAAACCAATCTTGGCAGAAATGCTGACCAACACAAAGATATATAAGTTTGTGATCATGTGCCAATTATAAAGTCAAGATAACAGTTAACACCTACAATGGCCGAAAATAACAATCAAACCCACCCCACAAGAAAGCTACACCACAAAGAACACATAAAAGACTAGAGACAAACTTAAAGAACAATAGGAACTCGGAATTGTTTGTTATATTGGTTCTTATTGGGTATCAAAAGTGTCGAAACAGAGAAAACACTAAAAATCTCTTTCTTGAAAATTGTTTCATTGATAAATTTAAATCAGGAACTATAACCTCCTGACTTCTATCAAATGTAAGGTTTTAGTGCAGATCATAATTTAAATCAAAGATTGCTGAAAAAGAATAATAAAATTATTTGCAACTGACCCCTCAGGTTAAACCAATTTAATATTTCAAATTAATAAGGCATTGAAATATGATTGTCCTTCACCAGATATATATCTCTCAAGTATTAATTGGTCATAAAAAAGAAATGCCATAACAACCCTTAGTTTAACTTGCGAAATTTCTTATATAAAATAGCTAAACTAAAATATATATATGAAATTGATATTGATAATGAATTTGGTCATGATCATGATGTGAGTGCCGATCATCATAGCCAGATCTAAAGATGATTCCATTGGTGTATGCCATGTCATCCTTTAACATGTACTTAAAAAGATATTTGCAGAAAAGTCGCGGCAAATTTCGTTGTGGCTACTTTAATTTGATTACCAGGATGATCATTTCTTTCAACTGTCTATGACTTTCGATAGCAATTGCTGTTGAGTTTCTATCGGCTCCTCGGAGAGGAGGTTTGGCATCTAACAATACCGGTTTAACCTACCATTTATTTTGAAATGCCTGAACGATGTCAGGACCATTACAGTCGACAATTTTTCCGGTGGTTTCCACCTGTTTTCGTCTTTGCCTCGTGGACTTCAACTCTTTACAACTCGGTTCGGAAATTTTGTTATTACCCTCATTTTCTTTCCATCATTAAAAGGAAAGAAAACATCAATAAATAAAAGCGAAGCGACAGGTTGAAAGATTAATCCACACTTAACACAAAGATAGGCAAGGAAAACAATAACTATACTTGATGCTTAAAACTATATAAATTTGAAAGGGGACAACACACTTTTGAGTGTTTAAGAAGTAACATGTTGAATATATCTGATAATTATTCACGCAAATGTAAATACTAATCATGTTTTATAGTAATCGAGCATAGCTTTGAGGTTTTTGCGCATTGTTGCAATTACTTTGTGAACTTAGTAGGGAACTTCAAATGACGGTCATTCTTAATTAATACTCAACTTTAGCAAATATTCTTACATTATCGTCTGTCATTATACTATATTCATATTATTTTGCAGGTGTCAACAACAGCCGTCGAGACAATTTGGACTTCATGGCCTCAGAACCAAAGGAAAAACACTACTTCAATATGGGAAGTTCTGGGATTCTATCGTCAATTATAGAATCTATTCCCAGGCTCACATGCACAGGTAAATAAACATCTATAACACTGTGGCATTAACCATTGTAATATTTCTATGACTACAAAAGCAATTATGTTCTGTAAATTTCCATTTCGGCAACTTAGTTTTATTTATTGAAAGTAAGTTAATACATGGACAAACGAATACCGAGGGAACAATGAGAAAAGGGGAAATTCTAAAATGAAAAATACAAAAACACGGCAATTCATGTCCAACGCAAATTGAGACAGCATGAAAAAGACAAAAAAATAAACATTAATGAACAAGATGTAGAACGCACAACACTAAAGCACTAGCAGTATGAATCTCTACAAAAATTTGAAGTATCATTAGGTGCTCCGGCAGTGTAAACATGACATGGCATGCCATATGTAACACTGCGACTGAAAAGGTTTTCTAACAGTTGGCGTTTGTCAGTCCGGCTATCCCCTCTACGACCAAAAATTTAATGTTGAGAATGGCACAGGCTATCTGCTTCGGGTTCCAGCCTTTTTTGAACGTGGGTCTTTGGGCTCTTACACAAGGACTCCGGACTCCAACACTAGGGCACCGTGCTACTACCTCAGAAATGACGAATATGATAGATATCAAATATTGAAAAGAGTCCAAGAAACGCTGATATAAACCATTTGATGTTATATACAATCTATCCCATGACACAAAAACGATCTTTCTACAAATATTGACATGTTTCTCAGCCTAAGCCTTTTATAAAATTGGTAACAAAACTTCTGAATATGGAAAATTCAGTATACTTTTTGATGCATGATGCAAAATCTGAAAAGGGAAAGCAAAGTTAAATATATGTAATTGGCTACTAAATGCACATTTCTTGTATTCGTTGTAATAAAAGGGAAAGGTGTTATCCGCCGGTTAGTTGAATGTCAACATATGTAAATGACGATTGAAACGATCAAGTAATTTGCAAAATTAATTGGAAGCAATCTTCCAAGAAAAAATATGACAACACGTGATGTATTGTTAATTACAAAAACTCCCTATGAATAACTCCTTTTTCCCAAATTAGTTAAAATCCAGAGTAATTATGTACAGAGAATGTGTTAGACCTACTCCTTAACAAAATACTAATCAGCCGAATATTTGGCATATTTTTGAGTTGTCTTGTTTTTAGGTGTTAGTTTTACCCGTTTTAACTGCTCACTGTATGTCCATATTACTCTGTTCTTTGAATTCGACCTTGATAGCTACTCCGCAAGAAATAAATTGTTCTTTTTCCAAATTATTTTCCTATGACAAAATGTGGCAGATGACAAACATATGTTAACACTTTCTCAAATCATTTTTGATTGTTTGTATAACCCTGCAAATTATGAAAAAGAGGAAGCTATTTGACCGATTAAAGACTACATCGCCAAACAAATGGAGAAATCAAAAATGAAAGAAAAACACAAGGCAGTTTTATATTTAACACAAACTGAGACAGCTGAAGGTCGTCCTAAATTAATTCTATTTTTAACGTCAACATCGAAAGATATGAGAGAGAGTGTTAGGGCGAAATAAAGCACAAAAAATTCAGGCAAAACATTTGCAAATTATCTTACACACATTTTAATGCATAAATATGCTTAAGTGCAGATTTCACTTTAATCTATTTTAAATTCTTGACTGATATAAAACCTTTTTCACTTTCTTTTGCAAGTCTTTCATTAGTTCCACACCCGGCTGCTCATATATATAGTGACTGATCGCGACTTCAATTTTTTTTCTTATTTTTGATAATTTTCAAAAACCTACGCACACGGGTGACGTTAAACGTAGAATTAATTTAAGGATGGCTAATGAAGTCAAACCAAAAATGCTGAAATGAATAAGAACGTCAGAACATAGAACTAATAATATTCCTACTTCTCTTGCTTTCGGAGTGCATATTTTTCAGTGAGATGTATTGCCTATTCTTTTAACTTTCTCATGCGGCATAGCTATCTCCTTGATCGCCTTATAAGTAAGTGAGAACCGAACCGTCAATCAAGGACTTCAAACCATTCCATCTTATGCGATCATTAATGAGTCTTTTAATAGATATCAGTCCCTCGCGGAAAAAATTGAAGTTTTGGTCAAAACTTTGATTTTTTTAATCCCCCGCCGTAATGCGACGGAGTCATTAAATACTTCCGACCGGCAAAGATTTCTCTGGAGTGATATATGATATACAGATCTAAAAATTTTATTAGAAGCTTTGTGTGATCATATCGCAATGTGGGTGCGTTTTGCAGATCTGCCGATATACTACATGTACTACCTGTTTACCAACTTAGTTTCTATACGACCGCAAAAAAAAATGAGGTCGTATAGTGGTATGGCGCTGTCGTCGTCGTAGTTGTCATCTATAGACACTTTTGTTTTTGGTCTAAAGTTGAAAATGATCAAGCATCATATAATATCATCACAAGAGAAAGGCTGGATTATGTTTTGGATATTTTGGTCTCTCCGGTTTTTCAAAAAAGGGCCAAAAAGGGCAAAATAAGGTTTTTCACGTATTTGGCTGTAGAATTTTTATTATTTATTAGATTTTGAAGGGTTTTCTTCAGAGTGCACCGTAGGACATTTGCAATCAGGTCATTACAATGGATTTCACGTCGCAAGAACCGTTCAAAAGATAAATGCAACCCAAAAAGGCGAATTTAAAAAAAAAATATGCCTTTTTTATTTCTAGACAGATTTTGATGCAGTTTTTGTCAATGGATTCCTTATGAAGAATTTACCTGCATTTATCTGTTAGATTTTTGATAACTTGTTTCCAAACTGAGCTATAAAGCGCCAGACGGGTCCAAAATTGCAAATTTGCAGATTACCTATCTTTTTATTTTTTTATCGAAATTAAATGGTATTTTTTTTTCTTCAGATTCCTCATGTTGTAAGCTTTCAGTAGTATGACAACAGATTTTACATAACTCTTACGGTTTCCGAACTATAAGGGGTCAAAGGCGCTAAGATTGCAATATTCAAAATATGGAAAATCTTGATTTTTCATCTGATTTTGATGGAATTTTTTTCTTAGGATTCCGTTTGTTGTAAGCTGTCGGTATATGTCAACAGATTTAGCGTATCTCCTGCCGATTTTGAACTATAACGGGTCAAAGGGTCGAAATTGCAGTTTTTTTTCAAAATATGGAAGACTTTTATTTTTAATTGAATTTCGATAGGATTTTTCTTTAGATTCTTCTTGATGTAAGTCTATAGATTTAACATAACTTACACTATTACTTAGCTATAAGGGATCAAAAGGACTATTTTTTTATGTTCCCTAGTTTGTGTCCGGCTAATTACTGTGTTAAGTTCGTTATTTTGTCCATCTAGTAACTGTGTTTAGCTCTTAACTGTGTATACATTCACTTTAACTTGCACTTGTTAAAATGTAAGTGGTCGACATGCTGCGGTCGTTGTATGCTTGCTCGGGGTAACCCTTTTTTGGCACTTGTTACAATATAAAGCGTTTTTGTCAAAGTTTTTTTCTGCACTGATATATGATACAGAAAATATTTTGTCGGAAGCTTTGTTTGATCATGCCATATCATTGGATGTGTTTTCAGACGTGTTGGGACTATTTCCTCTTTAATACCAACTTTGTCAATTTGTGACATCTTGTTAAGTATTTGTTCTCTGTAGTGCTTTATAACACAGTTCTTAAAGTTTGTCAGAAACGTTGTATGATCATGCCAAATCGTTGGGTGCTTTTTCAGACCTTTCCGGATACCACTTCTTGTTTACCGACTTAGTCAACTTTTGACACTTAAAGCCTTTTGACACATTTGTCTCAGAAATTTTAAAAGTTACATATCTCTAATTATTTTGACAGGGGCTTTTTATTATCATGCAATATAATGGGATGCGTTTTCAGACCTGTGAGTGTGATATGTACTGTGCAATCCCTTTTCAGGTCTGTCACTCATGTACTTCCTGTTTATCGATTCGTTGATTGATTTTTTACAGAACACATTAAATTAAATTCTACAAAGATTTGTACTGCACATCCCTTTCCGAGTCCGTCCGTAATATTTCTTGCTTGTTGATATCTTTATTGACTTATAGTACTGGGATGAACATTTCTCTTCATAGTTGGCGACATTCCAATAGTTATGACTGCTGAATTGCTACCGAACACTACCGAAATGGATAGGAGCGGTGGTTGGTGCAACATAAAACTGGTTTTAGCCGCCTTTTCTTTTGAAATACCTGTACCAAATTAGGACCATTGAAATTTACAGTTTTTTCAACATTTTTGGCTCCTTACAATAACGACATTTTTTTGTTATTTCCTTTTGCCTCAAGGCTAGTATTATACGCACACACTATTTTTGTAAAATAAGATTTTTGCTAATAGCCGAAACAAGATCAGTGTATAGTATGTCAGCATGAGTAATATAAAAGAACTCTGAAACTAATTAAGTATTCACCAGTCCAATAGTCAGACTTTTGTGACATGAAAATTTACCTGGCAATTCATAGAAAGTTAGTGTTTTATCAAACTTCTAACCCCTCAAAAATACTACGGCTTCATTCCGTGTATAGCACTCGGTGGATGTACTGGATTTGGCTTCCCATTTCGATATTTTTTGCAAATGAGTACTTCTTTTTCGACTATTTTGGGATTATGGCTTTCCATATTATTTGATTTTAATGCTGCTGATAAGAGGTTACTCCTTGAAAAACGTGTACAGCATAACGAAGTTTACTGTTTATTCTGCAAATTGGGTTATTTTTGTATTTTATTTTGAGTTTTCTACTTTTGGTTTTCAAAATCAGAAATAATCAAAAGCATTAACCAAATAGTTTTGCAATTTTAGCCACACCAATAAAATTTCTATAATATTCAAGATTAACAGTAAGTTATGTATACAATGTTATCTTTTGGTGAGCCTTTCTCTTTTTCTGTAAGAATACAATCTTTATTTCTGTAAATGAAATAAAAGGGACAACAGGAAACACCTACAATGGCAGAAAATTATAATTACATGCCACAATCTGCCAGAGAACTACACAGGAAAAACACAAATAAGGCAAAAGACAAACGTAAACAACGATAGGAACTCGGGACAGCCGGACTTGGTACCGGCACTAACAAAAGCCAGCGGTAGGGTTAAACCAGTTTATAGGTACCCAAACCTCCCCTTTATCTGTCCCGTTTCCCTATAGTATAGAAAACATACGAATAAAACCCAATACAGGTAGACTACTAACTCCATGACCACAATCTTGAAAGTTATGAGAATATGACAATACGTAATTTTGAAAGATGGGTCAAGGGGTGCTCGCCGCTAATCTGACGGCTAGCTAAAGGAGCCTAGTCTGCTGGTAAAACACTGTCGCTCTACGGAAGAAAAATCAAACTCAAAACTTCCCGGAGGATTTGGTCAAGAATCATCATATATTTCAGTAGACATCGGCAGTATCAGTGAGAGGCCAGTATGTAAGTAAAATTTTCAGGTCACTAGATCTCAAAGATAATTTAACGGATGCAAGCAGAGTATCTTGTCAATATCCCCTATTACGCAAAGAATATAAGTTACGTCCCAGCTTTTCTGGATTTTTTAATCAGTTTCTGGCATTTTTAACAACATAACCGTAAAAACGAGGATTAGAAATGCCCTCAGTAATAAGCTGTTTGCGAGTAACGCCATATTTAGATATTTAATATTCATATCTGTTATAAAACGTCTTAAAGGTATTCAACAACTTATGAACTCTGTAACCCTGGTGTAAAAGTTTTGCTGTGATAGTAAGGTTACATTCATTAAAATCGTCAAGAGTAGAACAAACACGTGCGAATCTTACTAGTTGAGAAATGTACACCCCGTATGATGGAGCTTGAGGAACGTCGCCGTCAAGAAAAGGGAAATAAGTTATAGTGAAATCAAAATCATCCTTTTTATCATATGTTTTAGTTATTGTTTTACCAGCGTCAAAAATGATAGTTAAATCTAGAAAAGGGCAGTATTTGGAATCACTTTTAGCTTTAATTAATTTCAGCTCTTGTGGGTAAATCATGTCTACAAAATCTAAAAACTGGGGATTGTCAATAGTAAGGATATCGTCAATATACCTGCTGTTATCATTGAATATAGAAATAAGATTATCACTGTTTTGTATGGTTCCGTTTGAAGTTTTTCCATGAAGTCTCGTTCGTAACAGAACAGAAAAAGATCTGCAATGTGAGGTGCACAATTTGTACCCATGGGAAGACCTATGACCTGTTGATAAATAGTGTTGCCAAAACGAACAAAAATGTTGTCTAGCAAAAGACTGGGGGCATTAATCATGTCATCACATGTCCAGGAACAATAATTATTGTACATAATATTAGAGAAGAAGCCTTACTTTTTGTTGGAACAAATGAACTGCAGACCAGAAAATTTATAAGACCATTTAATAATTGTCCCAATTTTGATTTAATCAACTTATGTGGAAGGGTAGTATAAAGTGTGGAAAAATCATAACTGTCGACGGATGAGACTGGTCTTTGAATAGACTGTAGTTTATCCAAAATTTCAATTGATTTTTTTACACTCCAAAAGTAATTTACCCCAGCGTTTTGATAAGTTTTTATACAATATTGAATAACCAACTCCATTATACAAGTAAGTGAACTAGTTAAATGGATGGATAGAAAACTTAATACCGAAGTTACAGTGAATTTCAATTCTGCATATGCGCATTTCGAAAACTTGTGTCTCTTCAGTGCAGATAAAATCTAAACGTTTGGAAGACCATAACTCAAAGATGTTTAAAAACTAATAGAGAACAAATTAGTAGAAGAACACTTACTAGATGCCGAAATAAAAACGATGTTTGAAGGGATTTTTGTGAAGCTTAGGAATCAAGTAAATGGTAGGCAAGGTGTTATCTTTAGGTGGAACTTTAAGCATTTCTGTATCCTTATAATGTTGTTGGGTTAACGTTTTTTCGTCCCAATTGGTGCGTCTGAAAGTTGTTGACTTGTCCAGTTCGTATTGTTGGACATCGATATAATATTTCTTTCAAATGATAGCAACGTTGTTGGAAGCCTTGTCAACTGGTACAAATAAAAACAATTTTTTTTACCTAGATCCTTCAATTTTGACTTTATTCTTTTTACAGACAGCTTAGGAGGCGACTCAATATGATTATCTGTATAAAAATCTATTATGTTGGTGACGTTTGTTATAATTTTATCTTTAAACGAATTTAGAGCATGTTTGTCTGCACTTTCTCGTTTGCGCCATTTTTTGCAATAATTGGTTACTGCGTCTTTAATTATATCTAAGCAAGCTTGCCATTCTATTTTTGAAGGTGGGCGATATTTAGGCCCTTTTCTAAAGAATTGTCGAACTTCTTTATCTTCAGTGATGTTAAGATTCCCCGTTAATATATGTCCGCAAGGGTCATAGCGATATGGCGACGTGGAACATTCTCAGCTGCTAGGGTAGTTTTTCTCGAAATCAGCATCACAGGTAATAGAAGAGTAATTGAGAAAAAAAATGTTTCTTGTAGGTTTTTATAAGAAGAGGAAATTACAGGCATGTCCTGGTTGTCAAAATAGACGGGTACAAGTTTTTGAATATCCGGGTCTCGAAAAATGCCTGCAATATCAATAAGGTCAATTCCTTTATTAATATATTTAATTTTCAAAAATTTTGTGTGTTCATCTGGCTTGTCTATTCTCGGATAAAGTCTATGAAAGCTGAAGGCATCAATAATTTTCAACATTCATAGAGCGGACTATTTACAGACATAGTATCACACTCCAAAGAGATTTTATAAAACTGAACAAAGTTTAGTGAACAAGTCATGCCGCCCACTGTTTTTGAAAACAGTATATAGATCTTTAATATTTACGAGGTTTTTACGTTTGCTTTTAATATTATAGTTCATTCTTCTACCATGTGACCTGTAAGAATACACGGGAGAACATTTGTCATTATTCAAGCTAAAACCTGATTCATAGATCCCTTCGGGAAGTTTCGACTTTGATTTTTCTTCCGTATTGCGACAGTGTTCTACCAGCAGACTAGGCTCCTTGAGCTAGCCGGCTGTTTAGCGGCGAGCACCCCTCTTTCAAAATTACGTATTGTCTTTTTCTCTCCTTTCAAGATTGTGGTCATGGAGTTAGTAGTCTACCTGTATTGGGTTTTATTCGTATGTCTTATATACTAAAGGAAAACAGGACAGATAAAGGGGAGGTTTGGGTATCCCTAAACCGGTTTAACCTTACCGCTGGCTTTTGTAATACCGATACCAAGTCCGGCTGTACCGAGTTCCTATCGTTGTCCGGTACCAAGTCCGGCTGTACCGAGTTCCTATCGTTGTCCACGTTTGTCTTTTTTCTTATACGTGTTTTTCCTGTGTAGTTCCCTGGCAGATTGATTCATGTAATTATGATTTTCAGCCTTTGTAGGTGTTTCCTGTTATCTATTTTTTTTTACATTTAGTTACTTATTTGCTTTGGTATGCTTATTGCTTTGTTTTCATGTGATAGTATGGATGTACACGACTGTTTACCTCAAGCTACCTGACATTTTGTTTTGTTTCAGAATTTTGATCATCGCTGAGGACTATTTTTTATGAACTGATTCCGAGAAGAGTTACTCAACATTTATGACTTACGCACACATATACAGTCTATTATGAATGTAATTATTTCCTTGGTTGGGTACACTAATATTTCTCCTTTACTTCGGCATTGGTTTGTCGATGTATCTATTATGTTTAAATTATACTGTTGATTTTTAATGATTGTATTTTCTTTTATAGAACAAAGAAATCTAGTAAACAAAAGTCTTTTGATTTATTTGTTCTTGTCCACTAAATTTTTCATCATTTTTTTAAATATAAAATATAATTAAAAATTAAGTTATTGGACATGCTTAGTGCAAAATGAAGTAACTCTCCGTTTTACGTGAACTGGCGCTGTCAGTTGAATGTTTCTAGGTATATTTTATAGGTTGAGACTATCACGTCTTTGATCTTCTGTCTTCTGGTGATCCTATTTTTGACGTATTTCTAGTCTAGACTCCGATCAATGCAATGTTTCTTTGGTATTCCACTGCAGTTGTCAATTACGGCAATCTCGCTATTCATGTCTTTAATTCTAACCCCGTTTGGTTCCTTATTTCTAAATTTTTTAGTCCTGTATCTGAGTATATATTCGCAAATCCAGTGGAGATGGGCAAGTTTCCACGTTTACTAGATTTATATTTTTGGAATTTAGTACTTCTTTTTGGACTACTTTTGGATTATGGCTTTCCATATTATTTGATTTTAATGTTGCTAATGATATGAGAGGTTACTCCTTGAAACACGTGTACAGCACAACGAAATTTACTGTTTTTATGTTTTTATGACACTTCGGTATTTTTTGTGTTTAGACAGTTTATTTACTTATTTGATTAAGAGATTGTATTCTCTTTCAGTTTGTTTAGGAGAATCCATGGGACTTGTTTTGCTTTAAGATAAGAATTAGATTGATTAACGATGAAAACCCCAACATCTTATTTGTGCTTCCTTTTCATGGTATGTTATGGACGGAACAATTCTGATCGCCTCACCGAATGTGGGACCGTTTCAATTTTATTGAAAATTTCACTTAGTAATTTTCCGTTTTTTCTGTTTTCTAATTGTTTTGATATAATCTGCACTGCACGGGACATTTCTTGCCAAGATGGTCATATGCAGACGATAAATTACGATAAATAAACTACAACTTTGGTTGCTTGTTTGGAACAAAAATATAAAAAAATGAAATTAATCATGCTGACTTAAATCATCTGTCTGTTATATCAACCCAAATCAAAAGTCTAAGTCTAAATAAACAATTAAAGGATATGGAGTAAAGGAGTAAGGGTGGCAGAGTTGCAAGTCTGGCATGCTACTTCTACACCACTAAAGGCTTGTACAGTTCTCGATTAATAAATATACTTTAGTTTCACATAATGTGTCAAAATAAATTTTTGGTTCCCTCTATCTAAAGCTTTCTTTATTCTCTCATAGAGGTGGCGGTGGCAGTGTTATCAGTCTGTATAATTAGGCCTATATATCTGTTCATTCGGAGAGCAGTCAAATTCCTCGTTGGGAAGGTAATCTCGCTATTCGTTAATGTTTATGTCCTTGTCATGCTGTCTCAATTCGTGTTGGAAATGAATTGCGGTGATTTTGGGTCTTTGATTTTGGAATCCCCCCTTTCATCATTTTTGGCTCGGTATTCGTTTGCCTATGTATCATGTCTCTAATTCTAATCCCGTTGCGTTCCTGCCATGAACCCTTATCATAAATATAACTTCTAAAATGTACAGTCTTCAAATCTCTGTTTAGGTTGCAGATGATGGAAGTTGTTCACATGTAATGAAGATTTGTGGCAACGCCATCATGGTGTCTCATGCCTGCATAGCATTATGATAAAGACGACTTGTTATGAAAGTGATAGGCTGCAAATGTTTAGTTTCCAACAAGGAAAGGATATGGAGTAAATGCACATAAGACAAAATCTCTTTAAATATATATGGTAAAACCTAGCCATGGAACAACGCTTTTATTCATCTTGAAGTCACCACGAGGCCTTCAACAATGTGCTTTGCTTATACCTCATAGCACATAGGTTCAAGGCGGCTTTAAACAGCGGCTTGTGTCCTTGCAATCAGTCATTCGTTGCACGAAAAAAAGACTAACAGAAGACAATTACAACATGTAAACAAATTCAAAGCCCTCATCAAATTAATCGGAAGAAAACTTAGCATTATGAAAATCGTGCGATATTGGCACTATGCACAGGTAATGAGTGGAAATTAACAAATGAAAATGTCAAAATCGAATGTATGATAGTGTATTTATATGTGAAAGTCTCAAGAACAAATACACCATAACTGAAATATAAAGCGAGCATTCATATTTCGCACTCAATCTAATTAGAATTAGATATCAGCACTTGCTCCCTTTTCTTACTTGTCGCGGCGTCCGCGGCTATTCAGAAAAGGGGATACAAGTGAATAGGTCTGAGCAAAAGCGGGGGATTATGTAATGCAGTCCGTCCGTATGTACGTACTTACGTACGTATGTGTGTAGTGCTCCCCAATAGCTCTTGGGCTATTAGAGATACAAATTTGAAACTTGGCACCATACTAGAGTATGATCTGCACTAGCATGCTAGGGGTTCGGAGTTTCTGTCAAACGCCCTAGGGGCAAATTATTGGCGAAAATGAATTTTTTGTGATATCCAATAATCGTAGAAATATCCAAAGTTATTTGGGCTAGAAAGTTGAAACCGAGGAATCGACTCACATATTATGTAGCAACTTCACAGAGGGTGTTGGAATTTTTGAATGGGCCTCTAGAGGATCCAAAAAAAAAACAATTCAGCTAGAACTCCTCCTACACCTTAAGTTGCAGAAACCTCGTGTTAAGGGTATAAGTAACATTCTACAAGTTGTCTGTGCCGAAGGTTTCGGAATTTGCCCTCAGGGCGGAATAATGAGCGAAATTGTATTTCGAGTTATCCAGTAATATTCGAAATCTTCTGAAGTATTTTATGTTTGGAAGCTGAAACTTTCTATGAGTTCTATTATGTTTATCTTATCTGCTTATGATAGCGGATATTTGGTATGAACCCTGGGGGCATTGCCCTTAAGGGCCAAACATGTAAACAATAAGTACTCAAAATATGATTAACACTTTATGTATAATTTTCGTTTGTGGTTTGCATTTTCATGGGGAATAACTTGAACTGCATTTGGAATCAAAGATAAGAATTGAGAATTTTGACTTCGGTGCCAAATTTGGTTTGTCTTATAAGAAGCAGGAGATGCTTACTCTACCGGTGCACCTGATCTCACCCATGGTTTTTATTGGGTCCGTGTTGTTCATTTTTGTATATATGCGTGTCTTCATTTTCTTTTCTGTGCCGTGCTCATGTTATGTCTTCGTTTCTTCGTTTTTCCGACGTTTCCATTGTCCTTGGATTGTTCTTTTCAGACTGACGGTTCGGTTCTCACTTACTTGGTTAATTTCCTGAAAATGTCAAAGACAAATAATTTTTGAAATTCTAACATAAAATCACATAATTAAGCAACTCTTTAATGTCATCGGCTAGAATGAACACTTAAACTTAAAAAAAAGATTCTTATATTGGTAAATTTTCTGAAACACTCAATGATCGATTACGTTTTGGAATTTTACCTAGCCTCCATATTTTTCTTGGTGACTTATTTTATCAGCGATCTTTTTCAAAAGTCAGATTGCAAAAGACTTTGATTCTACTTTTGGTAAATTTCCTGAAAGTCTTAAAGGTCTGTTATTTTTTGGAATTCTACCTTGCTACCATATCCTTTTCGATTCATAACAGTAATGATGATCATTTTCAGTAGTCAGATTGCAAAAAAAACTTTATTCTTACTTTGGTAAATTTCCTGTTATTTTTTTTAATTCTACTTAGCAACCATATCTTTTTCCATTCCTAATAATAATAATAATAATAATAATAATTTTCTTTACTTAAAGATGGTAACTGAATTAGTTTACATTAATCTAACTTCAGGCCCTTATAAAACACAAAATAATGATATAATAATACAGTAAAATACATACAATACCTTATACATGTATATAAAATGCTAAAATATAATAGAATGCTAAAAAAATATCTAAAACATTTGCTTTTAAATGTATTTATGTTTATAACAGATTTAATATTATTTGGTAATTTGTTCCATAGAGTTTGGCCACTTTATGCAAAGGATCTTTTCATGCAGTTGGTTTTAGGCCGTACAATCGCCAAGTTATTGTTTGATACAGATCGTAAATGTCTGGAATGAGTGTTGGAATTTTGTATGCAGTATTGTTTGAGGTAATCTTGCGTTTTATCATTTAAAACTTTATAAATTTGATGGAGTAAGAGAGGGGGCATCAAGTATCATACGTGCGGATCTTTTTTTAAATTTTGTTAGTCTGTCAATTCCGTCATCATAACAATTTCCAAATAGTGTACAGCAGTAATAAACTATTGGCAGAATATTAGCATTGAAAAATATAATTCTACAATCTTGATCTAAGTACTGTTTAATCTTTGAGAACAAAAATAATCTAGATTTCATATTATTACATAAATGCTTAATTTGATATGTCCAGTTCAAATTGTGATCTATGTATATCCCTAGTATTTTTTAAGCATTAACATTTGCAATTCCATGGTTTTCAGCAATTAATTTCAAGACACTATTGTCTAAATGTGCCCTTCTCTGGATGTTGCAATTAACATACGTGTAACAGTAATTATGATCATTTTCAATAGTCAGATTGCAAAAAACTTTGATTCTTATTTTGGCAAATTTCCAGAGAGTCTTAAAGTCCTGCTATTTTATGGAATTCGACCTAGCAACCATATTTTTTTCCTTTCCTAATAGTAAATGATGATCATTTTCAATATTCAGATTGCAACAAAACTTTGATTCTAATTTTGGTAAATTTCCTGAAACTCTCATAGACCTGTTATTTTTGGAATTCTACCTAGCAACCATACCTTTTTCAATTCCTTACATTACATATCATTGTTTTCAAAAGAAAGACTTTAAAAATCTTCTGCTCTTGTTCTGGTAAATTTCCTGAAATCCTCAAAGACCAGTATTTTTGGGGAATTCAACCTAGCAACCATACATTTTTTTTCAATTCCTTACATTAAAGGTGATTGTTGTCAATAGTAAGACAGCAAAAATGCTTGATTCTGGTTTTGGTAAATTTCATAAAAGTCTCAAGGACCATTAATTTTGGGGAATTCTATCTAGCAACCATATCTTTTTCTATTCTTACAATAATTGGAATTGTTTTCAATGTTAAGACTGCAAAAATCTTTCTTTAATTTTAAATTGATTTTTTATTGATGATTCAATAAATTAAATTGATTGAAATTGTATTGAATTATTGATGATTCTTATATATACATTTTCAAAATCAAACTTTAGTATAGGTAAAAAAAAGTGAGCGGGGGGATTGCAATCTATGATTGACCTTTTTTTCATTTTAATTAGATTGATTTCGCACTTGTAATGTTTTACAGAATAGACAAACTCCAGGATATGTAGTAAATACACTCAAACCTCAAGTTGGCCCTGTCATTCACAACGCTACATCCTTATCTCTTTGGTTAAAGATGCGAAATCGTTAACAAACAAATTATCCGTGAAAGGTATTTTTCAAAGTGGCATCAAAATTTGTTGCCCGAAAAAGTTACCAAAAGATTATTAACGACAATTGGAGTTGGTTGTTAGAACACTTGGAAAATGCCGTCTTTTACTATAATGACTTGTTTCCTCCATACCCTTTCTCGATACACGAGTAAATAAACAAGGGATATGCATTGATGTCCGAATAAAGCATATATTACCTCTTAAATGTTGCTGCTACATAGCTATGATCTGTCTTTTTCCTTATTTTTGCATTAACATTTAAAAGCATTTTCAAAATTTATATTTGAGGCATTGATATTTTTCCTGTAAATGCAAATGGATAACCAATAATATTTGTACGATTTCATGTAAAAAATAACGGTACTTTAAAAAGAGTCCATCATTCTGTTTTGTACACAAAATATTATATTCAGTAGTTTATGTGGAACAAAATTATAAAGTAGCGTACTTCTAGTTGAAGGATATGGAGATTTAAAATTCCGTTCAAATTCTAAGTATATACTCTGAATTCAAGATTCCACTTGCTTTAAGATTTGGACTATCCTGTATCATTTCAAGATAAATCTATCAAATAATTCATATAAATGTTTAAGTTTTTCAATAGAAATGTTATTCACAGTATCAAATTTCCGTTTACACTGGAGACTTTTCTCCCAATCCACATTTATAGCAATGAGGATACATAGTTCCTTTTTAAGAAGGAATCTTGCAGGACCGTACCTCATCCATAGCTGCCAGCGGAGAAAATATTTTAAAACTAGGCACTTTGAAAACACATGTCTATTACGAATAAAACTTAGTCACAATGGTCAATAGATGGCCACCAGCTGGGAACATACCTTTTCATGGGGACCTATTGGAAAGCATTCAAAGATGTTCTCGGAAGCAACAAAGCCAATTGGAACCATAGTTTGTTACAATAGTCCTTAGGCATTTAAAAACATGGCTGGCAATTCCATTGGCTTCAACATTTTCCTTAGTTTAACATTAAATCTTATGTGAAAACATATTGCAAAATCTTTTCCACTGTAAAAAACTTGGCCAACTATAATCAAACTTGGTCCTTAAATGGAAATTTTTAAAAATATGTGTTCTTAAAATCACTGTCTTAAAAACAATAATACAAGACAAAACAACCACAGGACACTTATCGGGTCCATATAAAACTAAATTTTTGCAAAAAAAATTTTAGGTGGGCCTTTTCAAATATTTAGATGGGCCTTTTCAAAAAGATGACCAGTAGGTTTGCATCCCATCAAGAATTTTTCAAAAAGGAGTAAGGTTTAACTTCGGGCAATATAGCATTAAAAGTCTATATCATAGTAAATAATGAGATCCTTAAACTTCGTGATTACTAAGACTAGCTTTGTCAGCCATGGTTCAGATAAAAAATGCAGAGTCTGGAGAACTTCTTGTTTATTACTGTAATTTTTGTTTTGCTTTATATTTGATAATTTAAAAAGTCACTATTGTCTAAATGTGCCCTTCTCTGGATGTTCCAATTAACATACATGTAACAGTAATGATGATCATTTTCAATAGTCAGACTGCAAAAAACTTTGATTCTAATTTTGGTAAATTTCCTGAAAGTCTTAAAGACCTGCTATTTTATGGAATTCAACCTAGCAACCATATCTTTTTCCATTCCTAATAGTAAATGATGATCATTTTCAATAGTTAGATTGCAAAAAAACTTTGATTCTTATTTTGGTAAATTTCCTGAAACTCTCATAGACCTGTTATTTTTGGAATTCAAAAATCCACTTAATTTTAAGATTTTGGACTATCCTGTATCATTTCAAGATAAATCTATCAAATAATTTATATAAATGTTTAAGTTTTTCAATAGAAATGTTATTCACATTATCAAATTTCCGTTTACACTGGAGACTTTTCTTTCAATCCACATTTATAGCAATGAGGATACATAGTTCCTTTTTAAGAAAGAATTTTGCAGGACCGTACCTCACCCATAGATGCCAACAGGGAAAATATTTTAAAACTGGGCACTTTGAAAACACAATCAAAGACTATTAATCTAATTAGAATAGAATTTAGTCACAATGGTCAATAGATGGCCACCAGCTGGGAACATACCTTTTCATAGGGACCTATTGGGAAGCATTCAAAGAAGCAACAAAGGCAATTGGAACCATAGTTTGTCACAATAGTCCTTAGGCATTTAAAAACATGGCTGGCAATTCCATTGGCTTCAACATATTCCTTAGTTTAACATTAAATCTTATTTGAAAACATATTGCAAAATCTTTTCCACTGTATAACACTTGGCCAATTATAATCACACTTGGTCCTTAAATGGAAATTTTTAATAATATGTGTTCTTATAATCGCTGTCGTGAAAACAATAATACAAGACAAAACAACCACAGGACACTTATCGGTTCCATATAAGACTAAATTTTTTGCTAATTAATATTTTGATGTATCCATATGAGAAATTCTCTCATTGACTAGAACAAGTACACAAAAACTGAAATACATTTACAGAGCATACATCTCTCTCGTGGGAAATCTCTTTACCGAATCCACACTGCAACAGAGACAAACTTCAGTCATAAATAAACAATGAAAAGATATGGACTAAGCACGGGGAAATTTCTACAAAAACAAGGTAAAAGAAGCAATAGAACAACACTTTTATTATTGTTGTTCATCTTGAAGTCACCCTGAGGCTTTGCTCATACCTCATGGTAAGTTGAAGATGGCCCTTGCGCCGTTTTATGTAATTTATTGCTAGATATCGAACAACGCTACATCCATGCTGTTTTACTCATGGAGGCGGGATTATCAGCAAACTTTAGATTAACTGGCAGAGTGGTCTTACAAGAGCTATCACACGTTTTCCGACGAAAAGACAAATAAAAGACATGACAATATACAACCACATGGTACACTCTGCTAACGCATTAATTGCAAGAAAACTTGGCATTAAAAATTGTGGGGTGTGGGTACTATTTACAGGTAGTCAGAACTACAAAAAAGAATATTTCAAAATTTTGAGAGTATGATACCGCATTCATATGAGAAATTCTCTAAAAACGAGTACACCATAACTGAAATATATAGAGGTCATACTTCATTCTTGCTGGGCATCTTTTTACGGATCCACACCAAGAGACAAACTCCAGTATTAGATGAAAAAAGGAAAGGAGATAGAGTAAATGCACTTGACAGAAAAATATCTACAAATACATGGTGAAATCAAGTAATGGTTTATTGCCCGACAGAGAGAAGACAGCTCTACTGCTACCGCTTATCATCTACATTGGTGGTTATACTAATAAAAATGTTTTTTGAAAGTAAAATCAAAGCGTAAAGATGGAAAGGCAGCTGAAAGGACAGTATTACTGGTGAACATTTGAAAATCTGTTGAGACCACGTAATTGAAGTGCTTACTGGCTTATGTAATATGATTTTTGAACAATGTGAACTACCAGAGTGATACAAATTTGGTCTTGCTAGTCCTGTATACAATACAAGAAAAAAAATGCAGCAGAGAAAAATAACAGTTTCTAGTATTTTAAATAAAGTCATTAAAAATTTATCTGAACCCTAATGATGAAATTATCAGAGAGTCACAAAACAACTTGGAGAAAGCTTTTACTAGTGGAAAAAAGAAGGGAAACGGGGATTGTGTCAAAGAGACAACTACCCAAAGGGGAGTAATAACAACTCAAAGCCACCATAAGATCACCAATGAACGGTGAGAAAACCCCACATCCAACGGCAGGTCGGAGTCGGCCCCTAAACAAAGTGCAATCAAGTCCAGCGAAATAAACATCATCCTAGACTCCTACAGACATAAAGTAAACTAACTAGAAAAAGGACAAGACACACAAAGGCTTAATAAATTCATGACTTAGGACAGGCGCACACCTGCTGCGGCGGGGTTAAACTAGTTTTATTGGATCCAAACCTTCCCCCTTAAGCCAATGTGATAAATAAAAAAACAATCGTAACAACAGTAAAATTCAGTTGGCAACAGGACTGAGTCAATTGTGAAAAATGAACCTGAAAGAACTAAATATACGGACAAAAACATGAAATCACAAGAGACTACTAACAGTTAAATGACATGCCAGCTCCAGACCCATCACCAACAGACAAAGTAAGTTATGTACCCTCAGTATACAGCTTCCACCAAAGATCCCTTCCTGTTAGGAGTTTAGAATAATGATTTCATGTATATACCGGAATACATAACCCGTGTCCATGCAATACAGATTTTAGAAATTTAGAGTGTGTTTAGTTAAATTGCAAAGACCCTATCAAAAAATCAATGTTAATACCAAAGAAGGCCATTCGTAATGACTTGACGACAATACCGTAATTATAACCCTTATGAATTAGACGATTTAAAGGTTTTATAAGTTTGTTAGGCGAGTTTAAGTATTTTTTACTCTTATGTAAAACATTACCGTAAAATAAGGGATGTGAAATACCAGCCTTGATTAGATGTTTACAGGTTGCATTGTATTTATGAACTAAGTCTTTATATCGATGATAAAATTTAGTAAAGGTTTTAACTAGTTTGTGATAACGAAAACCCTGATGTAATAGTTTTTCAGTTATGAAAAGATTCCGTTCATTAAAATGGCAAACGTTATTACATACTCGAGCAAATCGAACAAGTTGAGATATGTAAACACCATATGATGGCGCTAGTGGAACATCGCCATCCAGAAATGGATAATTAACTATGGGAAAAGAAAAATCATCCCTTTTATCATAAATTTTAGTATCTAATTTACCATTCGTTATATCAAAATTGATGTCTAAGAACGGACAATAATGATTATCAGAATTGGCTTTAGTCAAAGTAAGTTCTTTAGGGTAGATGTCCTTATAATACGTATTGAAGTCGTCATTATTTAAAGTTAAAATATCATCCAAATATTGGAAAGTGTTGTTATACTTTTCAATTAAATGCTGTTTAGATGGGTCTTTGCTGATGTTGGTCATAAACTGAGATTCGTAGCAGTACAAAAAGAGGTCCGCTATAAATGGTGCACAACTGGTACCCATAAGAATTCCTATGACCTGGCGATAAATACAGTTACCAAAACGAATGAATATATTGTCAAGTAAAAATTCAAGTGCAGAAATCATTTCAAAACAAGTCCAATTTGGAGTCTATTCTACTTCAGCTGTAATTATAGTAAATGCACTAACGACAAAATCTAAAGATTTGAAAAAAGTGTCTTGTTTGTAATTTATAAATATCTAAAATGTCTTTGACAAAATTTGGCAAAAGTCGCTTTTACGTAGATCATACAACACAAGTACAACTGGGAACAATAGGCTTATGTTGAATGCATATTGTCTCACAGGTTTAGTGGAATGGTACAATTTCTCATACAATCCTATAGAAAAACAATGTGTTCGTCATTTTGGCACCTTGAACATATAAACTGTTTTTAACCCATTATTAGAGTTGATGAAGAATAACGGCCTTGGCTGCCATATTGGGAACATATACTTTGGTATATCAATTGTTACCGATGACGTCTGTCTTGCATCATCTTGTTCAAATGAATTACGTCTGTCTTGCATCATCTTGTTCAAATGCATTTCAAAGTATGATATACAGGAAAGCTTTGCTGTGAGGGAAAAATATATAATAAGTGAAAAGTAAGTCTGTCGTTTTGTCTATTGGAGTACTGGAAATGCAAATTTGAAGCTGAATTGTAACAATATAAAATAGTCTGAAAAGGCTAGTCATCTTGGTATTACTAGAGATTTTAACTCTAAATATGGTTTGACCACAGTTGTTCAATATCGTATATCAATAAAAAGACGTGAAACATATGCTATGATGGGTGCAAGACTCCACTGTCTGAATGGTCTTAATCCAGCTATATATAGTGTGACTCGGTTGATATATATATGGACTTGAAGTTTTTTGTATGATTCCAAAAATGTTGGTCTTGTGTCACGATATAACGAGACATCAGCGTCTTCTTGAAAAACTTCTGATTCGGCTTCATAACTTCTTTTGGCCAAAATACCAAATATGAAAAACGAATTTTGACAACCTTTGGAGATATTTTAACTCTTCAGAATGAGTAAGCATGGCGTCAGCTTCAAAACATATCTAGTTTATTAAATAGTTAGTTTATGGTGGTTCTTAATCTTTCTAGAATTAAGAGTTAGTTGCCATAGAGATGGTATTCCAAACACTTTATGGTGCATCTAAACAATGGATTCACAACTCTAAGGATCCTCTCAGACAGTCAAACAGCAGTTGGTATCCTCACTCTAAACTTGCAGTCAAATAACTATTTGGGTCTGATCAGTGATATCAAGGAAAACATAACATCACTAGTCAGAATAGGAATCAATACGTGTATATCATGGAACCAAGGCCATGCAAATAGAGCTTACAACGAGATAGCAGACGAACTAGCAAAACATGCCACAAAAGAAGCTTTCATCCTTGATGTGAGTCACATCATCACCCTGTCAAATGTCAAAATAGCAGTAAAGCAATCAGTCACAGACAAATGGCAAACTCGATGGGAACAAGGCATCTCCACAATCTAATACCAAAGGTGGGATGCCTAAACATACTAGCCTAGCCAAACCAACGCCTTGGACAGACAATGGCAGAGAGTTAAGAACGAGATACAACAAACTGAACAAATAGGTGGAAACAGTCAGAAGTTCTGTTGGAAATTTTTAAGAAGATAAGCTGATTATATGGGACATGGCAAAATCATGGTCGTTTTTTATTTATGGAGTACTAGTTATGAATTATAAATGACGTCGATAACGTCACAATATATAATTTTATAATTAATTCCGAACACGTCAACATGCGATGACTTTCCATCCATTTGGTAACTCACATAGAGAATTCATTGGGGCAGACGAAATAAAAATAGTTTTCTTGTCGAAACGGTGTGTATTTAGACTTTGATTTCCCTTTTGAAACAAAGAAAATGAAGTCATCCGTAAGAATACGCGACATTTGAATCGTGTTTTCTACGGAAAAAAATCTATTATTATACATAAAAAAAATCAATACCTCAATACCTGATTCACTAATTAAATCAATACCTCAATACCTTGCAAAGGATTTACTAATTAATCAACACTGTTGAGCTAAGAGTGATTTATATTTAATTATGTCCCCCAAACGAAGTTTGGGAGACATATTGTGTTTACTCCGTTTCTTAATATTAAGTCTCCCAAACGAAGTTTGGGGAGACTTATTGTTTTTGCTGTGTTTCTTATTTTTATTAAGTCTCCCAAACGAAGTCTGGGAGACTTATTGTTTTTGTTGCGTTTCTTATTATTATTTAGTCTTCCAAACGAAGTTTGGGAGACTTATTGTTTTTGTTGCGTATTTATTATTATTAAGTCTAACAAACGAAGTTTGGGAGTCTTATTGTTTTTGTTGCGTTTCTTATTATTATTAAGTCTAACAAACGAAGTTTGGGAGACTTATTGTTTTTGTTGCGTTTCTTATTATTATTCCGATTTCTTTCTTTCTTCTCGTCTCCATGAACTTGTCCGAACCAGATCTCAGAGACCATTACACCTAGAACTTCCAAACTTTGTAGGATGTTGGCTCCATGTATCTAGTTGTGCATAAAGCAAACATTTTTCCAAAGAGGGTTCATTAAGGATACATTTGGGGGCTCAAAAAGGGGTGGGGTCGCCAATGTTAACCCTATGGGAAAATGAAATTTTAGATATTTTTCAACTTATTCCTCACAGTATCTCAAAAACTTTTAATACTAGCTACATGAAACTTCATAGGAAAGGTGTTTGCAGTGTAAGAAAGGGTACTACACCATTGGAAATTTCAAAATAATTTCGGTTGTCATGGAAACCAAACCAAATAATGGAAATTTTGAGAAAATAGTAGTTTTTGCTAATGATTATATTTTGATATCAGCAATACATATTAAATATGTTATAAGGTGAACCCCTATCCAATGCTATGGAAGGAGGTCTGAAATTGGCTTATATGGACAAAAGAGCATTTGGTTGCCATGGAAACAAAACCAGAAACTTTTTTTTGGAAAATCCGGTTTTCTGATTAAAAAGAAGGAATTTTGAGAAATATGCATTACATAGCTTATAAGGGGAACCCCTGCCCAATTTTTTTGGGGGAGGGGTCTGAAATTGTGCCTAATGACGAAAGAGAATTTGGTTGCCATGGAAACAAAACCAGAACTTTATTTTTTTATATTTATTTATTATTTTTCTTTTAAAATAGGGTTTTCTGATAAAAAAGAAGGAATTTTGGGAAATATGCATTATATAGGTTATAAGGGGAACCCCTGCCCAAATTTTTTTGGAGAAAGTGTCTGAAATTATGTGTAATGACAAAACAGCATTGATTTGGTTGCCATGGAAACAAAACCAAAAACTTATTTTTTCCGAAAATTTGGGTTTTCTAATAAAAAAAGAACGAATTTTGAGAAATATGTATTACATAGGTTTTAAGGGGAACCCCTGCCCAATTTTTCATCGGAAAGAGGTCTAAAATTGGATGAAATGGACAAAGAGCATTTGGTTGCAATGGAAACAAAACCAGAGATTTACTTTTTTTTTATAAAAATCAGGTTTTTTGATAAAAAAAGAAGGAATTTTGAGAAATATGTATTACAAAGGTATTAAGGGGAACCCCTGCCCGAATTTTTTTGGGAAAGTGTCTGAAATTATGTGTAATGGACAAAAGAGCATTTGGTTGCCATGGAAACAAAAGCAGAACCTTATTTTTTTGGAAAAATTAAGTTTTTTGATAAAATAGAAGGAATTTTGAGAAATATGTATTACAAAAGGTATTAAGGGGAACCCCTGCCCAAATTTTTTGGGGGAAAATGACTGAAATTATGTGTAATGACAAAAGAGCATTTGGTTCCCATGGAAACAAAACCATAACCTTATTTTTTGGAAAAATCGGGTTTTCTGATAAAAAAGAAGGAATTTTGAGAAATATGTATTAGATAGCTTATAAGGGGAACCCCTGCCCAAATTTTCTTTGGAAAGAGGTCTAAAATTGAATGAAATGGAAAAGAGCATTTGGTTGTCATGGAAACAAAACAAGAGATTTATTTTTTATAAAAATCAGGTTTTTTTATAAAAAAGAAGGAATTTTGAGAAATATGAATTACAAAGGTATTAAGGGGAACCCCTGCCCAAATTTTTTTGGGAAAGTGTCTGAAATTATGTGTAATGCACAAAAGAGCATTTGGTTGCCATGGAAACAAAACCAGAACCTTATTTTTTGGGAAAAATCAGGTTTTCTGATAAAAAAAAGAAGGAATTTTGAGAAATATGTATTACATAGCTTATAAGGGGAACCCCTGCCCAATTTTTTTTTTTGAAAGGGTCTAAAATTGAAAGTTATGGTCAAAAGAGCATTTGGTTACCACGGAAAAAAATTCATACACTTATTTTTTTTGTTTATCTGGTGTTTTGATAAAAAAGAAGGAATTTTGAGAAATGTGTATTACAAAAGGTATTAAGGGGAACCCCTGCCCAAATTTTGCGGGGGAAATGGTCTAAAATTGTGAGAAATGACAAAAGAGCATTTGGGTGCCATAGAAACAAAACCAGAACCCATATCTTTTTTTTGGAAAAAATGGGTTTTCTGATAAAAAAGAAGGAATTTTGAGAAATGTATATTACATAGGTTATAAGGGGAACCCCTGCCCAAATTTTCTTTGGAAAAAGGTCTGAAATTGGGTGTGATGGACAAAGAGCATTTGGTTGCCATAGAAACAAAACAATATTTAAATTTTTTTGAAAAATCTGGTTTTCTGATAAAAAAAGAAGGAATTTTGAGAAATATGTATTAAAAAATATTATTTAAGGGAACTCCTGCCCAAATTTTTTTCTGAAGGGAGTCTCATAATGCCTTGAAATCTGATATGGGAGTTCGTTTGGGAGACTTTTGTGTTTCGCTTGCGAACACAGTTATTACTTGTTATTCTTCCATCCTTCTTTATTCCGGTCGCAATGAACTTGTCCGAACCAGATCTCAGAGACCATAACACCTAAAGCTTTGAAACTTTGCATGATGCTAGCCCCATATATCTAGATGTGCAATCAGGATAAAATTTTCCAGGAGGGGTCCATTAAGGGTACATTTGGGGGGCTCAAAAAGGGGTGGGGTTGTCCAATGTTAACCCTATGGGAAAATGAAATTTTGAATGTTTTGCACCATATTTCTCACTGTATCTCAAAAACTTTTAATACTAGCTCAATGAAACTTCATAAGAAAGATGTGTGTCATGTAAGAAAGAGTTCCATGGTATTGAAAATTTCAAAATAACAATGGTTGCCATGGAAACCATGCAAAAAATTGGAAATTTTGAGAAAATTGTATTTTCTGCTTATAATTGTATTTTGATTACAGCAATATGTATTACTTAAATTATAAGGGGAACCCCTGCCAAATTTTTTTTTGGAAGGGGGTTTAAAATAGATTGTTATTGATGGTAATGGATGAGGGAAATTTCAAAATAATGATGGTTGCCATGGATACCATGCAAAAAATTTGAAATTTTGAGAAAATTGTATTTTTTTGCTTATAATTGTATTTTGATTACAGCAATACGTATTACTTAGATTATAAGGGGAACCCCTGCCCAATTTTTTTTCGGAAGGGGGTTTAAAATTTATTGTAATGGATGGAGAAATTTCAAAATAGCTATGGTCACCATGGAAACTGTACAAAAAACTTTAAATTTTGAGAAAATCGTAATTACTGTTGATAATTATATTTTTATTACAGCTATATCTATTACTTAGGTAATAAGGGGAACCCCTGCCA
>MJUU01009882.1:94319-121455 GCA_002080025.1 Modiolus philippinarum
AAAAAAAGGAATTTTGAGAAATATGAATTACATAGGTTATAAGGGGAACCCCTGCCCAAATTTTCTTTGGAAAGAGGTCTGAAATAGGGTGTAATGCACAAAAGAGCATTTGGTTGCCATGGAAACAAAACCAGAAATTATGTTTTTTGTTTAAAAAATCAGGTTTTTTGATAAAAAAGAAGGAATTTTGAGAAATATGTATTACATAGCTTATAAGGGGAACTCCTGCCATTTTTTTTGGGGGGAAAGGGTCTGAAATTGGGTGTATTGGACAAAAGAGCACTTGTTTGTCAAGGAAAAAAACCATAAACGTATTTTTTTGTAGAAAAATTGAGTTTTCTGATTAAAAATAGAAATTTTGAGAAATATGTATTACATAGGTTGTAAGGGGAACCCCTGCCCAAATTTTTTTCTTGAGGGAGTCTGGTAATGCCTTGAAATCCGATATGGGAGTTCGTTTGGGAGACTTTTGTGTTTCGCTTGCGAACACAGTTATCACTTGTTATTTTTCTTCTTCTTCCGTTTTCCGCCAAAAGTTTGTCCAACCCGTTTCTCGGACACTAGTGGTCCAAACTTTCTGAAACTTTGTGGAATGATAGATACCTATGCCTTGATATGGTCTTTCTGGTCTTGGAATTTTCAAAATATCGACCGGTGCCATGGAAATGGTAAAAAAGGCGGGAAAATCAAAGTGCTCGGAATTGGATGAAATTTAAAAGGAAGGTTGCCTTATATGTGTAGAATTGACTTCTGGTCTCCAAGACTTTAAAATAGAGACCGGTGCCATGGAAATGGTAAAAAAGGCGGGAAAATCAAAGTGCTCTGAATTTGATGAAATTTTACAGGGAGGTTGCCTAACGAGTGTAGAATTAACTTCTGGACTCCAAGACTTCAAAATGGTGACGGGTGCCATGAAAATGGTAAAAATGGCGGGAAAATCAAAGTGCTCAGATTTGGTGAAATTTGACAGGAAGGTTGCCTTATATGTGTAGATTTTGCTTCCGAACTCAAAGACTTTAAAATGGCGACCGGTGCAATGAAATGGCAGAAAAGGGCGAGAAAATCAAAGTGCTCAGAATTGGATGAAATTTTACAGGAAGGTTGCCTAACATTTTTTGAATTGGCTTCTGGTCTCGAAGACTTCAAAATGGTTCCCGTTACCATGGAAACGGAAAAAAGGCGGGAAAATCCAATGTGCTCACGACTGAATAAAATTTGACAGCAAGGTTCCTTAGAACATTTGGATCTCTTCGAAAGCCTTTGAATTCTGATATGGGAGTTCGTTTGGGAGACTTCTTGTGTTTGCACCCAAACACAATTAATACTAGTTATGTCGCCCCAGACTTTATTCGGGGCGACATATTGTTATTGTTATGTTTCTTTATTATTTTAATATTATTATTAAGTCTCCCAAACGAAGTTTGGGAGACTTATTGTTTTTGTTGCGTTTCTTCTTTTTATTCTTCTTTCTTTCTTTATTCTCGTCCGGATGAAGTTGTCCGAAGCGGATCTCAGAGACCATCAGACCTAGAACTTTTAAACTTTGTGGGAAGTTAGCCCCATATATCTAACTGTGCAAGAGACAAAAAATTTTCAAAAGGGGGATCATTCGGGGTACCTTTGGGGGGTTCGAAAAGGGGTGGGGTCGCCAATGTTAAACCTATGGGAAAATGAAATTTTGGATATTTTTCACCATATTTCTCACTGTATCTCAAAAACTTTTAATGCTAGCTCCATATTACTTCATAGGAAAGATATTTGTAATGGAAGGAAGGGTTCTACAGCATTGGAATTTCAAAATAACTTCGGTTGTCATGGAAACAAAACAAAAAATGGGAATTTTGAGAAAATAGTAGTTTATGCTAATGATTATATTTTGATTACAGCAATACATATCACATGATATAAGGGGAACCCCTGCCAAATTCTTTTTTTTTTGGAAGGAGGTCTGAAATTGGCTTTAATGGACACAAGAGCATTTGGTTGCCATGGAAACAAAACCAATTTTTTTTTTTGAAAAATCAGGTTTTATGATAAAAAAGAAGGAATTTTGAGAAATATGTATTACATAGATTATAAGGGGAACTCCTGCCCAAATTATTTTTTTGGAAAGGGTCTGAAATCGGGTGTAATGGACAAAAGAGCACTTGTTTGTCACGGAAACAATTTTTTGGTAGAAAAATTGAGTTTTCTGGTTAAAAAAGGAATTTTGAGATATATGTATTACATAGGTTATAAGGGGAACCCCTGCTCAAATTTTCTTTGGAAAGAGGTGTGAAATTGGGTTTAATGGACAAAATAGCATTTGGTTGCCATGGAAACAAAACAAGGAACTTATTTTTTTGAAAAATCAGGTTTTTTGATAAAAAAGAAGGAATTTTGAGAAATCTGTGTTACATAGCTTAAAAGGGGAACCCCTGCCAAATTTTTTTTTGGAAAGAGTCTGAAATTGGGTGTAATGGACAAAAGAGCACTTGTTTGTCAGGAAAACAAAACCATGAACATATTTTTTGTAGAAAAATTGAGTTTTCTGATAAAAAAGGGAATTTTGAGAAATATGTATTACCAAGGTTCTAAGGGGAACCCCTGCCCAAATTTTCTTTGGAAAGAGGTCTGAAATTTGGTTTAATGGATAAAAGAGCATTTGGTTGCCATGGAAACTAAACCAGAAACTTATTATTTTTGAAAATCAGGTTTTCTGATAAAAAGAAGGAATTTTGAGAAATGTGTATTACATAACTTATAAGGGGAACCCCTGCCCAATTTTTTGGGAAAGGGTCTGAAATTGGGTGTAATGGACAAAAGAGCACTTGTTTGCCATGGAAACAAAAACAGAAACATATTTTTTTGGTTGAAAAATTGAGTTTTCTGATAAAAAAAAGAAATTTTGAGAAATATGGATTACATAGGTTATAAGGGACACCCCTGCCCAAATTTTCTTTGAAAAGAGGTCTGAAATAGGGTGTAATTGACAAAAGAGCATATGGTTGCCATGGAAACAAAACCAGAAACTTATTTTTTTTTTTTGAAAAATCGGGTTTTATGATAAAAAAAGAAGGAATTTTGAGAAATATGTATTACATAGCTTATAAGGGGAACTCCTGCCCAAATTTTTTTGGAAAGAGTCTGAAATTGGGTGAAATGGACAAAAGAGCACTTGTTTGTCATGAAAACAAAACCATAAACATATTTTTTTTGTAGAAAAATTGAGTTTTTGGATAAAAAATAGGAATTTTGAGAAATATGTATTACATAGGTTATAAGGGGAACCCCTGCCCAAATTTTTTTTTGAGGGAGTCTCGTAATGCCTTGAAATCCGATATGGGAGTTGGTTTGGGAGACTTTTGTGTTTCGCTTGCGAACACAGTTATCACCTGTTATTATTATTATTGTTCTTCCAATGATTCTTGTCCAGACTTTTCTGAGAAAACGGTTTGATGTATTTGAATGAAACATGGCAGGAAGTAAGATCACCATAAAGCGAAGTGCAGGGTACGAAAAAATTTTTCAAAATGGCCGCCATTTCCAAGATGGCCGCCAAAATACGTCAAAATTTCAACTTTGTCAGATTTCAACGAAAATTGATTTCTAGGTAGATTTTGACGCTGCGAACAAGTTGGAATCATCGAATTGGCTGCCAGGGGCGACATCAGCTATTGCTTGCAATTGCAAATCTAGTTAAGTCTCCCAAACGAAGTTTGTGGAGACTTATTGTTTTTGCTCAATTCTTATTATTCTTATTAAGTCTCCCAAACGAAGTTTGTGGAGACTTATTGTTTTTGCTCCGTTCTTATTATTCTTTTTATTAATATTATTATTATTATTCTTTTTCCGCTTCTTCCGGCGTAAAATTTTTGTCCGGGCCATATCTCGAAGACCTTTCACCGGAACTTCATGAAACTTCATATGTTGGTAGAGGACAATTAGAAGATGTGCCATCCGGTCTTGGAATTTCCAAAATGGCGACCGTTGCCATGGAAACGGAAAAAAGGCGGGAAAATTAAAAGTGCTCAGAATTGGATGACAATTGACAGGAAGGTTGCCCAGCATGCATAGAATTGATTTTTGGCCTTAAAATTTTCAAAATGGCGGCCGTTGCCATGGAAACGGAAAAATTCGGGAAAAATCAAAGTGCTCAGAATTGTATGAAAATTGACAGGAAAGTTGCCTAGGATGCATAGAATTGAATTTTGGTCTCAAAATTTTCAAAATGGCGGCCGTTGCCATGGAAACGGAAAAAAGGCGGGAAAATTCAAAGTGCTCAGAATTGGATGAAAATTGACAGGAAGGTTGCCTAGCATGCATAGAATTGAATTTTGGTCTTAAAATTTTCAAAATGGCGACCGTTGCGATGGAAACGGAAAAAGGCGGGAAAAATCAAAGTGCTCAGAATTGGATAAAATTTCACAGGTGGCTAGGTGGATATGGGCGTTCGTTTGGGAGACTTTTGTGTTTCGCTCTGCGAACACAGTTCTTACTTGTTATTATTATTATTATTCTTATTATTCTTCCGCTTTCCGCCCTAATATTTGTTCGGCACTTTTCTCGGAGACCGTAAGCCCTAGGGTATTGAAACTTGGTAGGAAGTTGGAACCCCATCTGGAATAGTGCGGTTGACCTCCGGAATTTTCAAAATTGCGCCCGTTGCCATGGAAACAAAAAAAAGGCGGGAAATTCAAAGTGCTCCGATTTGGATGAAAATTGACACAGAGGTTGTCTATGATGTGTGGAATTGAATTCCGGTGGCAGAATTTCCAAAATGGCGACCGTTGCTATGGAAACAGAAAAAAAAATGCGGGAAAATTGAAAGTGCTCCAGTCTGGATGAAATCTTACGCAGAGGCTGCCATTCGTGTGACAAATAGAAATTGTAGGTCCATGGGGGGTTTGGGAGCCATTCTATGATCCACAAGATCATAATCATGTCTTGTTATTATTATTATTAAGTCTCCCAAACGAAGTTTGGGAGACTTATTGTTTTTGTTGCGTTTCTTATTATTATTCTTCTTTCATTTCTTCTCGTCCACAATGAACTTGTCCGCACAAAATCTCAGAAACCATCAGACGTAGAGCTTTCAAATTTTGTAGGATATTAGCCCCATGTATCTAGATGTGCAATCATCAAAAATATTTTGAAAGAGGGTTCATTAAGGGTACATTTGGGGGGCTCAAAAAGGGGTGGGTCGTCCTATAGTAACCCTATGGGAAAATTAAATTTTGAATGATTTTCATCATATTCTTCACTGTTTCTCAAAAACTATTAACACTATAGCTAGCTCCATGAAACTTCATCAGAAAGATTATGGTCATGTTAGAAAGGGTTCCACAGCATTGGAAATTTCAAAATAAGTACCGTTGCCATGGAAACCATGCCAAAAAATGGAAATTTTGGGAAAATAGTAGTTTTTAATGAAAATAGTATTTTAATTACAGCAATATGTATTTCTTAGATTATAAGGGGAACCCCTGCCCAAATTTTTTTTGGAAAGGGTCTGAAATTGGGTGTAATGGACAAAAGAGCACTTTGTTGCCATGGAAATAAAAAAACCAGAAGCATATTTTTGGGGAAAATCAGGTTTTCTGATAAAATACAAGGAATTTTGAGAAATGTGTATTACATAGGTTATAAGGGGAACCCCTGCCCAATTTTTTTCGGAAAAGGTCTGAAATTGGGTGTAATGGACAAAAGAGCACTTTGTTGCCATGGAAACAAAACCAGAAACGTATTTTTTGTTGAAAAATTGAGTTTTCTGACCAAAAAGGAGGAATTTTGAGAAATATGTATTAAATAGGTTATAAGGGGAACCCCTGCCCAAATTTTCTTTGGAAAGAGATCTGTAATTAGATGTAATGGACAAAAGAGCATTTGGTTGCCATGGAAACAAAACCAAAAGCATATTTTTGGGGAAAATCAGGTTTTCTGATAAAAGAGAAGGAATTTTGAGAAATATGTATTACATTAGCTTATAAGGGGAACCCCTGCCCAATTTTTTTTTTTTGGAAAGTGTCTGAAATTGGATGCAATGGACAAAAGAGCACTTTGTTGCCATGGAAACAAAATCAGAAACATATTTTTTGTTTAAAAATTGAGTTTTGTGACAAAAAAAAGAATTTTGAGAAATATGTATTAAATAGCTTAAAAGGGGAACCCCTGCCCAAATTTTTTTTGGAAAGGGTCTGAAATTGGATGTAATGAACAAAAGAGCATTTTGTTGTCATATAAGCAAAACCAGAATTTTTTTTTTACATAGGTTATGAGGGGAAACCCCTACCCAAATGTTTTTCAAAAGGGAGTCTCGTAATGCCTTGGTATCCGATATGGGAGTTCGTTTGGGAGACTTTTGTGTTTCGCTTGCGAACACAGTTATTACTTGTTATTATTCTTTTTCTTCTTGTTCTTCCGGCGTAAAATTTTTGTCCGGATCATATCTCGAAGGCCTTTGACCGGAACCTCATGAAACTTCATATGCTGGTAGAGGACAATGAGAAGATGTGCCATCCGGTCTTGGAATTTCCAAAATGGCGGCCGTTGCCATGGAAACTGAAAAAAGGCGGGAAAATTCAAAGTGCTCAGAATTGGATGAAATTTGACAGGAAGGTTGCCTAACATGCATAGAATTGTTATTTGGTCTCAAAATTTTCAAAATGGCGACCGTTGCCATGGAAATTAAAAAAAGGCGGGAAAATTCAAAATGCCCAGAATTGAATGAAATTTGATAGGAAGGGTGTCTATCATGCATAGAATTGTTTCATTGTCTCAGAATTTCCAAATTGGCGGCCGTTGCCAAGGTAACTGAAAAAAGGCGGGAAAATTCAAAGTGCTCAGAATTGGATGAAATTTGACAGAAAGGTTGCCTAGCATGGAATCGGATAAAATTTCACAGAAGGATTACTGGATGTGAGAGTTCGTTTGGGAGACTTTTGTGTTTCGCTCTGCGAACACAGTGATTACTTGTTAAGTCTCCCAAACGAAGTTTGGGGAGACTTATTGTTTTTACTCAATTCTTATTATTATTATTCTTGTTCTTCTTCTTCTTCCGCCTCGAAATTTGTCCGACCATTTTCTCGGAAACTAATGGACGGATCTTCACCAAACTTCACATGAAGATGGATCCTTATCCCGAAAGATGCAAACAGGTCTTGGAATTTTCAAAACGGCACCGGTTCCCATGAAAATGGCAAAAAAGGCGGGAAAATGAAAGTGCTCAGAATTGGATGAAACTTTATAGGACGGTTGCTTAGGACATGGGCAAAAGGTTTCCGATGTCCAAGACTTCAATATGGCACTGGTTGTCATGGAAACGACAAAAAAGGCGGGAAAATCAAAGTGCTCAGAATTGGATGAAAATTTACAGGAAGGTTGCTAAGAACATGGGGAAAAGGTTTCCAGTGTCCAAGACTACAAAATTATATCCGTTGCCATGGAAACAGAAAAAAGGCGGGAAAATTGAAAGTGCTCAAAATTTAATGGAACTCTACAGACAGTTTGCCAACGATGTGTGGAAGTTATTTGTAGCCCGGATTTCTGATTTGGGAGTTCGTTTGGGAGACTTTTGTATCAGCATCCTGATACAGTTATAAATTTTTATTTTTATCTTTTGTTTTTTTTTCTTCTTCTTTCTTCCGCTCAATTCTTGTCCGACACGTTTCTCAGAAACTATTAGCCCGAACTTTATGAAACTTTACAGGAATGTTGGCCTATATGAGTAGATGTGCAGAAACCTTTCAAAATTCAAAATGGCCGCCGTTGCCATGGAAACGGAAAAAAGGCGGGAAAATTCAAAGTGCTAAGAATTGGATGAAATTTTACAGGAAGGTTGCCTAGCATGCATAGAATTGATTTTTGGTCTCAAAATTTTCAAAATGGCGACCGTTGCCATGGAAACAGAAAAAGGGCGGGAAAACTCAAAGTGCTCAGAATTGGACGAAATTTTACAGGAAGGTTGCCTATCATGCATAGAATTGATTTTTCGTCTCAAAATTTTCAAAATGGCGATCGTTGCCATGGAAACAGAAAAAAGGCTGGAAAATTTCGTTGCCATGGAAACCGAAAAAGGCGGGAAAATTCAAAGTGCTCAGAATTGGATGAAATTTTACAGGATGGTTGCCTAGCATGCATAGAATTGATTTTTGGTCTCAAAATTTTCAAAATGGCGACCGTTGCCATGGAAACGGAAAAAACGCGGGAAAATTCAAAGTGCTCAGAATTGGATGTAATTTTACAGGAAGGTTGCCTAGCATGCATAGAATTGATTTTGGTCTTTACATTTTAAAAATGGGGACCGTTGTCATGGAAACGGAAAACGGCAGGAAAATTTGAAATGCTCAAATCGGGAAGAAATTTTACAGGAAGGTTGTCTGACATGTGTAGAAATATTTTTTAGCCTCAGAATTTTTATATAAGATTAATGCTATTGCCATGGAAATTAAAAAGGCAGGAAAATTTAAAGTGGTTCAATTGGATGAGATTTTACCGATAGTTATCTGACATGTAGAAATTAATGCATAGTCTTAGAAATCTCATAGTTGCTGCTGTTGCCACGGAAACTGTGGAAAACATTTAAAATGTTCGTTTAGGGGACATCTGTAACGCTCTGCGTTACAATAAACAATATTTTAAATTGGATTTTGTCATTTAAAATTTAGTTAAATAATTATATATTGTCATGTAGGACAAATCATAAGTACACTTCCATTTCATAAACAGTTTATTTTTTATGTGGTATATATATATTTATTTCATTCGATCTCCTTCCCACTGGTATTTTAGGAGATCGTTTTCACCTCCAATTACACGAGAGTTCTTACAGGGGTGGTAATCACGTGACTAACGTCGGATACAGTAAACATTTTGACAGTGAAAATATGACCGCTTCAGCCTTAGTTTTTGTACTTTACTCTCTTTTTAGGGAATTGTATTACATTCTTACAAGTCAACGGAATAAGGACTGCTTAGAAGTGTAAGAAAACATCTTTTTCCTCTCTGGATAATTTGTAATCATGTTAAACACATCAACAAATGTACAAATCAAAGTAAGATACAGTCAACATCAATTAGTTCTTTTTACGAATTTCGACTTTTATCTCCATACAATCAGTATGGTCTTTAAAATGATGCCAAATGATTAAATTTTCTGACCCACATATTTTCTTTCTCAAAAATACCAGAACTTACGGGTATTTATAGAATATCAAGAAATGATACAGTCGACACTCACTAAAAGTTCGGATATAGTCAACACACAGTTTTTTTCTGTTTTGCAGAAAATGCTCTAGCGAAGGTCAAGTAGCTTGTAATTTTTGTATAAAGACATATAATATTATATGAATTCATATGACTGAAGCAAGGAGAACAAAAGCCAGAAACACACTATTTCTATAATTTTTCGGTTGTATGGCACAGCTAGAAACGCTGTAAAACGAAGTAGTAAATAAGCGAGCATAATAATTATTTTTGTATATTAGGATAAATCAAAATATAATATCATGAATTTCTATGTATTAAACAAGGGCTCACCTGCATCATAGGTTTCAAATATTCAATAGGCCATAGGATTCTTTGCCACCCTGGATAAGCAATAAACATAGCTGACACATTTCTTCGGGAGACCATATGAGAACCTTTGTGGCTAAGTTTAATTTCAAATGAATTCGTGGTTTCAGATAAGATCTTTAAATACATTTTAAAGGGTCCAATTTTTGAAATATTCCCTGCTTTGGCCATCTTTGATTTCATGCGGATAAGCCGGAACAAATGTTAAAGGGGACCAAGCATGATTCTAAAAAGTCTTTTGGTTTCAGAGGCGAATATTCTTGAATGTTCACTAAGGTTCCAATCTTTAACCATGTAAAACTTGCAGCCATCTGCCATTTTGGGTGACGCTAAATTGTACCAGGCACAATTTAAAATGGTTGAAAGCAATAAAGGATAACTTCCAAGAAGTAATTTTCTAGTTGGCTGATCGGTTTCAGGGGAGAAGATCTTTGATACAAAAAAAATGCCGAAGTTGCATATAAAGCAGTAAATTTCGTTATGCTGTACACGTGTTTTGAATTAGTTTTGCCATTGGAACAATGGTAAAAATATCCCTGCTGGTGTATATTATGTGTGGTACATATGTAATCAGGTTTGCCAGACAATAAAAGAGAACACCAAAAGGAATATTGTCACCAATTTTAGTTATTTTGTTACCGCTGTCGACCACCTTAATTTCGGTACGGATTTGCCGGAGACATTTTCAAAGAATAACACCCAGGAAATGTTATAACAGATTATTTTTCAATTTCTCTAGAGCTTCAGAGGAGATCGTTAAAAGAAAAAGTTAATGACTTTTGGACGGATAGACGGCGGACGCCAAATAATGGTAGAGGCTCAGAAATCCGCAACAGCACACTGGTGTTGAAAGAAACACAAGTTATATTGATAAGAACTGCATTTACTCATAAAAAGCCATTGAGAAGACATTGGTACAAATATTACGGGTATCAATACTTCGCGCATGTTTTCAATTTTAGTTCACTTGTCCAAATGGTCAGTGTGATCTATTGTGATATCATCACACATGGACTGTCCTCTTCCATTACTCATCCATTATAATCAAAGAATCATCTTCAGTCCTGAACATTATTTAACAAAGAACCTTATAGGAAAACATGTTTTGACCATATCCCTTACTACTTTTGGATTATGGATTTCCATATTAATTGATTCTAATGCTGCTGATGAGAGGTTACTCCTTGAAACACGTGTGCAGCATAACGAAATTAACTGTTTTTTATGCAACTTGGTTTTTTTTTGTATTTGGAACCATTGGGCCGATGCCACTGCTGGTGGACCAGAGGTCCCCGATGATATTCACCAGCCCGATAGTCAGACTTGTCTGACATGAAAATTTTACCTTGCATTTTATAGAAATTTACTGTTTTATTCAAATTCTAACAACGTTTAAAATACTGAGGCTTCATTCCGTGTATGGCACTCGGTAGATGTCCTTGGTACTGGTTTTGGCTTCCTATTTCGATATTTTTGGAAAATAGTACTTTTTTTACTACTTTTGGATTATGGATTTCCATTTCTTTAATTTTTATCCAGTTTTCACTTTTCCTGAACGGTGTGGAACATTTGTTCTCCTCTCTAAAGAGGAGAACAAGTTTCGTGACATTTCCCGCCAAATTTATTCGGAATACAATCCTCGATGTTTTTCGTCCAGTGATTGGAGAAATTTCAAATCTCGTTAAATAAATTTTCAAATGTTTAGAAGCTCGGCAAGCCTCGCTTTCAAACATTTGCAAAATTTATTTAACTCGATGTGAGAAATTTCATAATCAACTAGTTCTCGTTATGGAAACTATATATTCCTGCTGATGAGAGGTTACTCCTTGAAACACGTTTACAGCATAACGAAATTTACTGTTTTTTATGCAACTTGGGTATTTTTGTACTCTGAGTATGGAGGGTCCTTAGGAAAGATAAATACGTTTTCTTTTGCGATCCGACAACATTTAATGCAATAAGCGGGGAACAAAGTTTAACACTGCAACCAATATGAAATATTTTACACTATTGAAGCAAATGAAACCAAGCTGAACTCAAATGATGACTTCAGGTTAAGGTTTTACAGATATTGCTTATGTTGTTTCTATATGGCAACAAACACGGCTACCGTATCGACACATAGTTTAACATATGTAAAATCGTGTTCCCTGAAACTAAGAATTATAATTTGTTGAGACTTTATTTCCAAATTATGTATGTAACGAGCCCATTTAATACAAATGTTTGTTAGTTCTTTATATTAGCATTCGCTCAGAAACAATTATTAGGAAAGTGGTGAAGGATTAGCTTCTGATTTCAGTTTTCATAAAAAAGGGACTTACGATATTACTTTTTGATCGTAAGACACCGTCACTCTACAGTGTTCTAGCCAATGCGTGTCAGCGTTCAAGAATATTCGTAATAACGCGTTGGTACACGATGAAATTGCAGAAATTCCTTTGTTGAACGCATTCATAACCTACAACGCACGGAAAACTAATCTATAACTTGTCTCACAAAACGTATAACAGCGTATGATGACGTTTCATAGGCGTTTTACTAGCGTATTTGACGTATACCGCATCCACAACGGTCTTCTGGTATTAATAGAACGTCTGTATAGCGTTTTGACGATCTTTCGTCAGATCAGTTGGAAATTCTCCACCCAACTTTCATTTGAAAAGGAAGAAATATTCTCACACGTCGGCACACGTTGGCGCTATGCGTTATAGTGTGACAGGGTCATAACGTTATACTAGCAACATACAACGCATAACTTATTTGCAGCGCTAACAAAATGTGTAACAGGGTACGGCAACGTTTCGAAACTCGCGGCGTCCGCTAGCGTTCTTGGCGTATACAAAAAACGGCCTTTTAACATACATTATTCTCACACGCCGGCAAACGCTGGCCCTATGCTTTATAGTGTGACATAATATTGTTTTGTTGCTCAATTTTACTAGTGGCGATTTCTTTTTCTAGACCAGAAGAGCGTTTTCTTAAATCTACAACATGTTGACTATATCCGGGTTATAATTTAGTGTTGACTGTATCATTTCATGATATTCTATAAATACTCGTAAGTTCCGATAATTTTGTGAAAGAAAACATTTAGGTAAGGAAATTTTAACATCATTTTAAGTGAAGCCCATACTGACTGTATGGAGAAAAAAGTCGAAATTCGTAAAAAAAGAACCAATAAATGTTGACTGTATCCTACTTTGACTTTTACATTTGTTGAAGTGTTTGGCGTAATTACAAACTATCCAGAGAGGAAAAAGATGTTTTCTTACACTTCTTAGCAGTCCATATTCCGTAGACATGTTAGAATTTAATACAATTCCCCTAGAAGAGAGTAATGTGCAAAAACTATGGCTGAAGCGGTCAAATTTTCACTGTCAAAATGTTTACTGTATCCGACGTTAGTCACATGATTGCCCCCCCCCCCCCCTGTCTTATCTCGAAAGTCCCGTATTGTACAAATCGTGTCTTTTGTGGCCTTCTTGAACCTACAAAACAGAAATTATATCATATTGGTCATTTATTATTTATCAGTTTTAAACATTTTTGAGTTCAGTTTGTTTAGATCATCTGCACTGAAGAGTCTTAAGTCGAAATGACCATATGCAGAATTTAAATTCTGTATTAAGTTATCTGTATCAAAAGCCTCAGTAAAATATAAGTTGCCTTAAATAACAAAATACCGAAGTTACTTTTAATATGTAAGTAGATTTAGATCTAAATATACGTCCTTGCTCAGATAACCTAAATACCGAAGTTACTGTAAATTTGGTTTCTGCATATGGCCACTTATGTCTTTTCAGAAGTAGGGAGTAGAGACCACCGCTAGTACAGTAGGATACCTAGACATATCGGTACCGACCTGGATATTTCGGTACCTGGACAATTCGGTACTGACTCGGACATTTCGGTACTCGGTACTTTTAGACATTTCGGGACTTGTGTTGGACAATTCGGTATAGACAGAAATTTTTATTATGAGTGATATTTTATGTATTTATGTGTAAAATAACATACTCAAGGTATCAATTTAATTATATTTGCGTTCTGTTCTGTCCTCACTGCCGGTGAATGATAAGCAATTTTTAGATAACAGCAAAATCCTGCAATTGCCGAAAATCACAATTAAATGCCACAATGAACTGCACAAAAAATCCATTAAAAGACAGCAACGATATATTCGGGATAACGGGCCTTTTTCTAGCACTAGTAAAAGTAGCGGTGGATTGAACCACAGGGGCCGGTAACATACGATATTGATAGACGGGGTCCCATATATGGGACCCCGTCTATCAATATCGTATGTTACCGGCCCCTGTGGATTGAACACAAGTGATATCAACTTAAAAGGCGCTTCCCTGGTTTTGTTTGTGTGTGTTAACTTCGATTTCGAGACGTTTCGGTCTTAAATCACTTCGGCCATGTGTTATTTCGGACTTGGACGTTTCGGCCTTGTCATAAGCATGTGCTGAAAGTGTTACATTTCCGGCGTAAGTAACCCTAACAAATATTTCTCATTTCTCGCTATAAGTTGGACTGAGACTACATATATAAAAATAAGTTTCTGCACCTGTATATGGTAAGTAATTAAAACTTTCTTATTTCATTAATTTTTTTTATCCAAGACATATATTAATATTACAATCAAACATAACAACATTATTTCTCATCTTGCAAAGCAATACACCAGTTAATTGTAAAAGCACTAAAGTTTTTCAATGGAAGCACTATACTATTAAATCTTAAACACTATTATTATATCAGCTAGTAGATGATATATTTACAAAAGCACTAAGCGAAACATTTCATCACGGTAGTCACTCTACTGGAGGTCCATTTATGGGGTCACATGACGCAAGGAGATGGCTGGCGGAAATGTCTTTAGCTGCATACTGAGACCACAAGTTAAAGGGTCTTCCTTGGAAGTGGTGTGTTCTTTTTCTTTGCTGGCGTTTAAGCTTCGAGTCGCTCACCATACGTAGAGTCATCGACCGGGAATGTCGGAGGCCTCAATCGCGGTGTGACAACTCGGTGACAAGCAGGTAAAATACCACACAGCAAAACGGCGGTTTACTCTGCTATTTAAATTGTGCTACCCTTCTATATCATTGTTGGTTTGGATGCTACACATAAAGATGGTCCAGTTCTGGATGGGATACTTGTAAGTGCTTATGCATTTACTGCTTACTGTTTTAAAATGTGTGCAAAAATATTTTAAATACAACTACCAACAAACATCAATTGATATTGAAAAAAAACCAAATATCTTACGAAAACTCATAGTGTAAAGGAAATATATTTCATTTCTTTCAAGTCCAACCGAGTACCGAGTAGGTACCGATTTGTCTTGATAACGCTAGGATCTGTATTTTTTAATTTTATTTATACATTGTTATTTTTAGTTATGTGTGAAAGGTCACACTGTGCACCATCAGCGTTTCGCGCCTCTAGCGGAATATCAGGTTCGATAACTCCAACAGGCTTGTACGGGGGCGTTTCTAACATTATGAATTATTATTAATCTGCACGTTTTGATATTGATTTGCAAGCTCCCAGTTCAATTGTTCAACCAATTTTTTTAATCTTGATGATTATTGATGTGTATACTATCTAAACAATACGGTGTTTACCTGAATTTACCTGTATTGAGACGTCTGTCGGTTGTCTACCTGTAATATGATTAGACCCTTAAAATCAATTACCAAGTTTATTGTAAGCCTCAGATAGCAATATTGTTTAGATGGGGTGTGTTTTGTATAATTAATAATTGTGTTTTATGACATGTATACCACCTGTTGATACTCTGATCACCTTAATTAGATTCACGTGGACAAACACCTTTTGATGTGACCTATCTAGAGGCAAAATACATTGTTGCTACATTAAAGAGTAAAATTTTTACTTAATATGTTCATATCATCGATACCCTTTAGTTTTTCATAGGTTCATACAAGTGTTAACCGCAAAATGCACAAATGACATATAAGCAATACACATAATATTTACAAAGACACAGGTGGACAGGGCCAAACACGTTTCTTTATTTCATTACTTTTTATTTAAAAGTCATATTATTCAAATTCATATATATGTATCAAAATAAAAATAGAAATTAAAAATAAATAAATAAATAAATAAATAAACAAAAAACAAAGACAAAAAAAACAAACAAACAAACAAAAAAAAATTGAAAATAAAAAAACAACACAAACAATAATAATTTTTATATAAATATATAAGATAATAGAAATATTGAAGAAAAAAATCAATCATGAACAAAAACTTGAAAATATGATAGGAAATGTTGCTTTAAACATTTTCTCAACATTCTTTAGTAATCCTTTGATGTAAAACAAGGTCTGAGCTTTGTCATGCAAGTGATTTATACAAAAAATTATCCTTTCTGATTAAGAAAATTGATTTCTTCATGTTTTTATTATTATTATTTTTTTTTATTTTCTTTTTTCTTTTTTTTCTAATTCAAAAAAACATGTTTGTAATTGCTCAATATGTTTGAAATTATTATTTTTCTTCTTCAATCTTCATGTTAATAAAAAAAGGCATTTAATATTTGTAGACTTAATACACCTGCTCTTCATGTTTTTTATAATTATTTTATTTAATTTCTTTTTCATTTTTTCTTCTCTTTTAATATAACATGTTTGTAACTGCTCAATATTTTTGAAATTATTATTTTTTGTCAACCTTAATGTTAATTTAAAATTCATAATATTTGTAGAAATATCTTAATGGGACTGTTGCACTATCTCTAGTTACCGTGTCAGTCGCTAGGTTCGTTAGTGAACTGGTGAGTTCCGGTCGATAAGCTCCGTTTAAACTAATGTTAAATTGGCAAAGTTTAAAATGAAATTGTGAATAACCATGAACAATTATATACAAAATTTCAAAGCAGTTACAACAAATGACATTTTAGCTACAACATCCGAAAATTGCAAATTCGTATGTTTTGTAGTTTTTTTTTCAATAATTTTGTAAAGTTACCATTAATCGACACAAATTAGTGTCATAAATTGATCTTCATATGCATGATCTGCCGTTAATTTTTCGAAGAAAAACAATTTTATCTATATGATGATGCCATTTGCTACATTGCATACTGTTTACCTGTAATTTGGACACATTATTCACACCTGTGGATCGCTTACATGTCAAAATCAGCGGTGTTCTTTTTGATGAGAAAACAAGGTAAAAAAAACCCCGAAAATTGTTTTTTTTTAACAATATGTATTTAACCCAGAACATCATCGGTATTTGAAATATACATCGATTCAAAAATCTTTTGCCTTTTTGAAAATTTGTATAGGATTGGAATACACATTTCTTTGTTTGAAGACAAAATTGAAATGTGTCTGCAAGGATGAAAAGTAAATATAAATAAATAAAACTGAACTTAAAAAATGACCGGCTTTTATTCTATGCGTTTAATCATTTGAAATTTTATTGAAACTGAATATTCTATTAAATGCAGGTTACTGCTACGTGTCAAATGTCATCTAGTCGAATTCAATAACACCTGTATTATTGATATACCTGTATATTGAAAGGTGTTGAGGGTGTTACATGTTTGCAAACTGTGTGGGGTAAGGTAAACCCTCTCAGGTAATTTGCAATCAGGTGACAGACAGAGCCGAGCTGTAACTAACGAATTAGGGGATGGATATCATTTTATATTAAATTGTAGAAGTTTTCTATCTCAAAGAAAATTATTTTTGAGTTAATACTTTGAAGTTCAAATCACTTTTTCAGTCAAAAAGTTTACAAGTTTTGAAAAATCTTTGCAAATTTATCAAACATATAAATGCAGAGGTGCGTTCTCCTGGTTAATTTAAACCTAATGTCAATGTATTTTATAATAGCTATATCTATTTATTTATTATTCATGCTCGTCATGCGCAATGTTTATTTATATGTTATTATATGTATTGTCTTTCTTTGTACCATGTAAATTGGTTTTAAAGAAATAAAGAATCTGAAATCTGTTTGTAATCTCAAATTTTGATTAAATTGCAATCAGAACAAAAGATTGAGCTAGCTATTGAGATTGTTTTGTATGTATTACACATAATAGAAAAGAAATAAATGAATAACAACAAAAACATAAAAAAATATATATATATGAAATAACAAAATAAAAAAAATAATAATAAATGTCTTTTATTTGAAAATAATATTTAAAACACTAAGTTACAATAGGTTCGAATTATCAAAACTTAGTTTGTACTTATTAAATTTCTGAACAACCACGGATTATAAAGGAAAAACCGCATTCAGTTGTGTATTTCAAAACTGGTTCTTAATAAAACGGCTTCATATATCGACAAGCCATTTCCTGTATTAAAAGTTGAAACACGGAATTTTAATATGCGAAAAGAATTATTTTAAAATTGTAAGTGGTCTTAAAGATATGAAATTTTAAAAATGACCAATTTTACATACAAATGCACTAGCATTATCGACCGGAACTCACCAGTAAATGATAAGGGGGGCTAACTGTGCATTATGAAACAGTCCCATTTAAACACCTGTTCTCAAAGCTAATATTTGAAAGAAATCACCTAGGGCAATCTTCTGTAAAGTTCTAATTAACACACCTGTATAGCACAGGATGTTTATTGACTCAGCTAAAACATGTACATACATTGACTACCAATGACAGTTAAAAAGATTCATAGGCATTTTTTAAGTTTTATTGCTTTTATTCATTTTTTATTAACATATATCTGATTTGTTACATTATAACTAATAGAGCCTATACAAGTCTGATGGAGTTATCTCCCCCTTATTCAATAACGCTGATAGGGTCAATTTCTACGACGAGTGCCAGATAGTCATGTCGGATCGTAAACGAGACCTAACCGAGACCAATTTTTTTTAGTAATACCCATGAAAACAAATATTTCGTTTCCCTGACATAAATATCCCTCAGGCCTTATTTTTTTTCTTGATCCATTGGTGTTATTAGAGGTACATGTATTCGTAAAACATGAAAAGTAAGAAGTGATCCAGACCAATAAGCTCTTCCATTACCCATACAATACTGAAAATTTTGAAGTCATGAGAAGCTACGGCAGTGGATCACAGGGGATTGTTTATACGAAAAAAATAATTATAGCTCTACATGTAACCTTTTTAGTGGGTTAGAGCTATCATATGGCAGAATCAGGGGTACTTAGCTAATTTGCATAGCGACCATCTTGTAACTCTTGCTTCTCAGCCATGTTTAGTTAAAAAATTATGCACAGGCAGCTAGGCAAGGATTCCCAATCGGGAAAATCTTCCAGATCGGGAAATGTTACCCGATGGGGAAACAGCAAAATTTAAAAAATAGAACAGGATGTAAGAAATGTATCCCAATTTGGCAACAGGAGGCAGAAATGACTCCTATTAAGCTATAAGGTGTTACAAGCGGAAGTTTATGAAAGCTCAAAGATGTAGGCAGTCATATTTTGATGAAATAAAGTGAAAAAAAATAAAAGGTGCACCGTGGAAATTTTTTACTAGATCATAAAAAGAATATCCAATTTTAATGATATGGATAAAAATTTTTTCATTGTTTATAATATATGCTCTTAACTGTATGACTTTGAACCTTAAGTTGATGCTCTTAAATTCTAGCCAAAATTTTGACTTCATATTAACCATGTTAACCCATGGCAAATAAATATCAGAATAAATGGACAAGTAAAGAAGTATCCATATCGGGAAAATTTTCCCAATCAGGAAGCAAGTCTTGCTTTTTCAAGTCTCTGTATTTTTCATAACAGCGACCTGATTAATGTGACAACCTAATCATTATTTGCTCTTTGTATTCTAGAGGGAAAAAAATATGAAATAGAATTCTTTTTCCTCTAGGAAGTCTAAACTTAAGCCATTTATATTTTTAACAAATTTTTCCCGATCAGGAAATTTTATCCCGATTGGGCAATTTTGAAGACTTTTTATTTTCTTGCTTTCTTTCCTCCCGTTTCTCTGCAAATGAAGTGTTTTTGTATTATAGAAAGAGATGATACATATGTTTTCTTGAAAACATGAATAAAGAGGAAATTAAAAGATATTTTCTTATTTTTTATCACAAATCTTTACATTTTCACATGTTTAAGTTAGCATAAGAAAAAAATTCCACGGTGCACCCTTTATTTTTGTCAGTTTATTTCGTGAAAATATTATTGTCTACATCTTAGAGGTATAATAAATTTCTGCTTGTAACCCCTTATTATGCTTATAGCATAATACGAGTCATTTCTGCCTTTTGTTGCCCAATCGGGATATATTTCTTACATCCTGTTCTATTTTTAGATTTTGATGTTTCCCCATCGGGTAACATTTCCCGATGGGGGAGATTTTCCCAATCGGGAATCCTTGCCTAGCTGACAGGGGGATATTGAAATTTTGCAAAATTATCTAATAATGCACTTCAGAACATATTTGTCCGCATCTAGCAAGATTCTGCACATTGTTTACATCTATTCTATACATAAATACTTATCTGTAATAATGAAAATTTCCGACCAATTAAGTTTGAAATTTGAAGCGAGATCATGACATTTTGACTGTAGTAGCCATTGTAAAACTGCCGAGTAAGCTATCTTTGACAGAAAATACATATCAAAGATAAATATGTAGCAAATTTGTCCGCATATGACAGTGAAATATAACTCCCATAAATTCATAATCAGTTGTTCCTTATAAACTTACTTATGAGAATTTGCGGCCAAATTGAATTGAAAATGTGTAATTCCCAGCTTTCCGGTGATAAGGAATTCCTCTACAGACTGATTTTAACCACAAGTTGTATGTTTTAAAATTCCCACAACAAAAACTTTTCATTACAGAAGACAACATTAATACAGTACTTTTAGAAAAAAGACGGGGGGTACATGTAGTATGAAAATAATCCGGAAAACTGATATGTACTTTCAAAGTTAAACTTTAATAACAGGAAGTAATTCATCAAAAAGGGGCGTGGTCACATGGTTTTATCTCATGAACAAAATACCCCTGATTCTTCCTTATGATAATTATTTTTTCGTGACAATCTCCTGTGAGTGGAGTGCATAAATCAGTAAACTGTAAATCTGTTTGGTGTGGTAGTCAAAGCAAATGGTTTGTCTAAATGGTTACACAGTGCAGGAACTGATCGAGGTTTGAAATGCACTGGAAGGGGGGGGGCTGTTGGTTAGTCAAACTGTAGGAGGGTGCTAAAGCACTCAATTGTCTTTGCGCTCACTACATGTATATTCTCATCCAGGTGGTTCCAGTCATTATATTAGTGTCGTTCCTCATAATATTGGTGTTACTATAAGGCCTAAACAATGGTAAAAAAAAATTGTTTTGTTTCCGGATGGCCAACCGACCCTAGTCAAGACCCCCCGACTCAAACTTTTTTATTTCAACTTCAAAAAAATAAAAAGTTTTGATGCCCATGATGCCCGACCGACCATGTTTCTGTTCCCGTTTGTAAAACTTTGCCGATTTTTAAAGCGATATGACGATTTCGTTAGATATTGTTTTTATCTGAGCACATTAATTTATCAAATTATGTCTGGTAATCCTGTTTACTCATCAAAAACGAAGAGAAAAGCCAAGAAAATTTGTTTTTGTGCCATTGTTTTCAACTTCGGTTACAGTAAATTCAGGAATGGATACGGTATATTTTCTGGGTCACCCTTAATTAGCGACCAGAATCGTGCAAATCACAAAGAAGTCGATCTGAAGAAAAAAAAAAAATAAATCCAACCTACAGACCCAAATTTTTCTAAGGACTATAACCGGAAACACAACTTATTATTTTTTAGGCCTAAATGAGTTTGATGGATCTATTGTTGATTTTTTGTTTGTCTCACTATAGGGTTTGCTGTAATGATCATGAGGTCTTTGTAGTATGTTGCTTTCCCTGTTCTTTTATTTGTTGAGCTACTCAGATATTCCTATGAAGAGCTTGCAGAGTTATCTGTCTGAAGGTGTAAATAGAAGATTGGCAGGGCAGAGAATTGTCATCAACTTCATCAAAGTGCATTACAGCATGTACAGTAACCATCCAGAATTTCACTTCATAAACATTTACAGTCTCTAGTTTATGTTACATGTACATGTAAGAAAGCATGCACCCATCTTGTTTGGACCCATCTTAACATTCTGTAATTTACCAGATACATAAACCAGCAGAGCCAAACTTATCAATTACACATATTGGCAATGTTTTCTACTTTTTTAATTACATTCTTTTTTTTAAATCATTAAATAGGAAGTTAACATAATAGATTTAAAATATTCTGTTTTTTACGATGATTTCACTAAGGTTTTTATTTCAAGTTAATCATTCTGTTATATCTAGAAACTGTATACATGTACAATGAATTGGAATGTGCTAATCAAAATAGAAGATATTATAATTGAAAGCCAAGTGTCAGTGGCGGATCCAGACTTTCTGCTAAGGAGGGGGGGGGTTCCCGACCAATATTTTTTTCAAAAGGAGGGGCCCGAAACCCAATTTTTTTAAAAACCCCTAGGAATTTTAAATATTTTCCGACCTAAGGGGGGGCCTGGGCCCCCCCCTAAATACGCCACTGAGTGTGATTAAGGTGGTACGGGGTTTAAAATTCTGTCAGATAGAATTTTCTGATATTTTCATTATTTATACCCCCCGCAAACAAAGTTTGGGGGTATATAAGAATCACCTTGTCCGTCTGCCTGTCTGTCTGTCCGTCCGTCCATCTGTCTGTCTGTCCACACTTCTCGTAAGCGCAACTCCTCTTAAACCACTTGAAGGATTTTGATGAAACTTTACACAAAGGAAGGACACTATATGGAGATGTGCATGAAGGAATATAATTATTGTCCGAAACCAGGAAGGGGAGATAATTTGACTTCGACTTTTTGTTGATTCTCTATGTATGGGTTACCTTGTAAGCGCAACTCCTCTTAAACCACTTGAAGGATTTTGATGAAACTTTACACAAAGCAAGGACACTATATTGAGATGTGCATGAAAGAATATAATTATTGTCCGAAACTAGAAAGGAGAGGTAATTGGACTTTGACTTTTTGTTGATTCTCTATGAATGGGTTACCTCGTAAGTGAAACTCCTCTTAAACCACTTGAAGGATTTTGATGAAACTTTAAACAAAGGAAGGACACTATATGGAGATGTGCATGAAGGAATATGATTATGGGGGGTATATAGGAATCACCCTGTCTGTCTGTCTGTCTGTCTGTCCATCCTTCCGTCTGTCTGTCTGTCTGTCCGTCCCTCTGTCCACACTTTGACTGTCTGCCTGTCCGTAAGCGCAACTCCTCTTAAACCACTTGAAGGATTTTGATGAAACTTTACACAAAGGAAGGACACTTTATTGAGATGTGCATGAAGGAATATAATTATTGTCCGAAACAAGGAAGGGGAGATAATTGGACTTTGACTTTTTGTTGATTCTCTATGAATGGGTTACCTCATAAGCAAAATTCTTCTTAAACCACTTGAAGGATTTTGATGAAACTTTAAACAAAGGAAGGACACTATATGGAGATGTGCATGAAGGAATATGATTATGGTCCGAAACCAGGAAGGGGAGATAATTCAACTTTGACTTTTCGTTGATTCCCTATGTATGGGTTACCTCGTAAGCGCAACTCCTCTTAAACCACTTGAATGATTTTGATGAAACTTTACACAAAAGAAGGATACTATATGGAAATGTGCATGAAGGAATATTATTATTGTTTGAAACCAGGAAGGGGAGATAATTTGACTTTGACTTTTGCTGATTCCCTATGTATGGGTTACCTCGTAAGCGCAACTCCTCTTAAACCACTTGAAGGATTTTGATGAAACTTTACACAAAAGAAGGATACTATATGGAGATGTGCATGAAGGAATATTATTATTGTCCCAAACCAGGAAGGGGAGATAATTGGACTTTGACTTTTGTTGATTCCCTATGTATGGGTTACCTCGTAAGCGCAACTCCTCTTAAACCACTTGAAGGATTTTGATTAAACTTAAAACAAAGGAAGAACATTATATGTAGATGTGCATGATGGAATATGATTATTGTTTGACATCAGGAAGGGGAGATAATTTGACTTTGGCTTTCGTTCATTTCTCCTGCCATTATCTTTTTTTTTCCAAGAAAAAAATTTTGTAGATATTGTGAAGTCAAACTGTTGGAGAGACACACTTTTTTCATTGTAATCCTCTTGAAAAGTTGTTTTCAAAGTGTTGTAATGAAATTTCTATAATGCTTATGATTTTTGTGTAAGATGTCAAATAGGCTTAAAAAAAGGTGAATTTCATATTTGTCTGATCCAGACAGAGTATTTTCATTGGAATTCTTGTGAAAAGTTCTTTCTTGAAGATTTTATCATGTGTCCATACTTGTATTGTGTCCACACTTGTACTGTGTCCACACCTGTATTGTGTCCACACCAACTAAAAATTGCACTTACCATATTGATCCAGGGTTCAATGAGCGGGGGGTATATTTGGCTGCCATTCGGCGACAGCTCTTGTTACCCTTTGTTATTAGAGCATAAAAAAAATAAAATAAAAATAAGGGGTCACCGGCCATATAAGAATGAAATATAAAATGTAAAAATATGCTACATGTATTTGGGTTGAAATAATAGGGAAAATTAGCAAATTTTAACAAAATTTTAAATTATTTTAGTTTCATCAGATAGAATTTTTTTAAATTTGGTGAATTTATAGCTTATATACTGTCCTTCAATTTCCATGAAAAAAATTTGGGGTCACCAAACTTATTTTTGAATAAATCGCAAAAAACTAATTTTTTCCTATTATTTCTATACAAATTATCTCTCCTTAATAGAACAGGAGTTAGCTGAAAGGTTCAATATTTTGCCTAGTTACTTAATGAAAGTGGCATATTTCATCAAATTTAACTATTATAAGACATTGAAAATGGTTTCGGCAATGTTCCCATAGTGATCACATGCGCAAGAATGATGCGCAATTTTAAACTCCTGTACTACCTTAAATCTCATTTTATTGTTTGCATAAACATTACAGTAAAAACTTTTATAAGTAAAATAACTTTTTGGTGAAAAGTGGATGTCCAGGCTTGTCAGGTGTAAACTCATATATTTGCTCAAATTAAGATTTTTTGGTACATGTACAAATATTACTGTAAATAGAGGAAATAGACCATATCCGAGCTCTAGTATCAGGGTTTACCAGACCACGTCACAGTATAGAAAACGTTACGTCATAAAGCCTAGGATGTCATGAAACTATGTTGTTGAAATACATTCTTGGTCACATGGGGCGGACACGATTGTGACGTAGGGCGGACAAACAACAGCTGGCGAATCTAAATACCAGAATTCGGATATGGTCTATTAAGTTTCATTTTCATGTTAAAGGATCGGATGAACCATGAAAAAAGAAACTGTCACTAATATTTTTATGCAGTTGAAATATTTTTGGATGAGTTAGTAGCTTTACTGATAACCATGAATTCCAGACTGATCGGAATTTCAGGATTTTACTAAAATTTGAATGGCATTTCAGAACTCTTACTGCAGATAACCTCTGACTTTACCCTTACGGTAATTCTCTTCTCATTGTTAAAGGTATTTACCTGCCTTCATAGGTATTCTTGTTTGTTCACACTTCCCATAGTTACAACAATTTTCATTTATGCTTGAAGAGTTTCATCCTCTATGAAAAATCTATCAAACTGATTAAATGACTTCAAAGTGATTACCTTGATTGGTACAGAAAGAAAACTTGACAATACCAATGAGTGATGGTTGGGGGTGGTATCAAACCTTTTTTCAGTATTTGTTCATTAATTTATGAAGATATATGCAAACTGAATTATAATTAGCTAACTTATATACTTAGAAACAATTGTAAGTTTTTTCTACTGAGGCTATGTAATTATCCAAGGTAAATTTGACTTTGCAGTCACAAAGTTCTTCTGTCAAGACAAGTTGCATAGTGGATTGCTGGGTAAAATAAACAAGTAGCTGAGGCAAACATTAAAGGCCAATGAGCTTTTGGACCCTGTATTTATTACTGCAACTGGTTGGTTATCACAAATATATGAAGTTAGTGACATACATTTTGGATGAAGGGAAAAGAGTAAAGTCCCAAACAAATGGATAAAGTATCCTCTGAATAAAACCTAGTTTTGGCTTATATAAAATTTAATGCTACTGGCCAAATATTTGATTCTGAGCCNAAAAAGCTCCTTGATACATTGTTTGTCAAATTTCTGGATTAAAGAAAAATCATAATTTTAATTTCCAAATTACAATTAGGTTTTAAAAATGATATGAAAAATAATGAAATATCCAGTTCTATAATCTACAACTACTAGTTATATGTATATTTTGAAAATGAAATATTCACCCTAAACAAGAATATGTGTCTAACGGACACAATGTCCCACCTCACATCTATTTTGAGCAATGCTATATTTCATGATCAGTGAGGCATGAAGTTGGTGGCATGTGTAAATATTTGTTATGTTTAAATTTTATTTATATCCTAATATGTATTTATATGAAGTTTCATACTACAAAAAAGAAGGGAAACGGGGAATGTGTCAAAGAGACAACGACCCAAATGGGAGTAATAACAACTCAAAGCCACCATAAGATCTTCAATGAACGGTAAGAAAACCCCACACCCAACGGTAGGTCGGAGTCTGCCGCTGAATAAAGAGTAATCAAGTTCAGCGCAATAAACATCATCCTAGACTCCTATAGACATAAAGTAAACTAACTACAAAAAAGACAAGACAAAAAAAGGCTTAATAAATTTCCTGACTTAGGACAGGCGCAAACCTGCTGCGGCGAGGTTAAACTAGTTTTATTGGGCCCAAACCTTTCCCCTAGCCAATGTGATAAATAAACAACAATAGTAACAACAGTAAAATACAGCAACAGGACTGAGTCAATTGTGAAAAATTAAACTGAAACAACTAAATATACGGACATAAACATGAAATCACAAAAGACTACTAACAATTAACTGACATGCCAGCTCCAGACCCATTACCAAAACGACAAAGCATACATCCGTCACAAAAAAGAAACTTTAACCTTAGGTTAATCTCATACTATCCCCCTTTTTCCATGATCAGTGAAGCATGAAATTGGTAGCTTGGATAAATTTCTAATATATTTGTTTAATTATACCTTAATGTGTATTGACGTAAAGTTTCATGATAATAGCATACATGCTTCACAGAAAAAAAACTTCAACCTAAGGGTAGACCTCATAAAGCCCCTCCTTTTTTCATGTACTCAAGTAAGTGTCCTTGTTTCTTAGTGTGTCTGATTTTGCCATTGTCCATGGATTGTTTGTTCTATTGATTGACAATGGTGAATAAAACGATATGGAGTAAATGCATGAGACAAAGTCTCTACAAATACATGGTAAAAAACAAGCAAAGGAACAACGCTTTTATTGTTGTTCTTCATCTTGAAGTCACCACGAGGCCTTCAACAATGAGCTTTGCTCATACCTCATAGTAAGTTCAAGACGGCCCCTAGCACCGGTTTAAGCGGAATTCTTTGCTAATTGTCGAGCAA
>MJUU01009884.1:0-36082 GCA_002080025.1 Modiolus philippinarum
ATAATAATCAGAAGAATAACAAGAAGGTCTTTCACTGTGGTGAAAGACTTTAATAATCAAACGAAATACAATAAGGTCTTTCCACTGTAGTGGGAAAGACCTTAATAATAATCAAACGAAATACAATAAGGTCTTTCCACTGTAGTGGGAAAGACCTTAATTAAGGGCCATTTTATCTATATATTTTTGTATTTAAAAAATATTTATATTTTTTAACTTGTTAAAAAAAAATTAAAACGATGTTATCAAAAAAATTACAAAAATTAAAACGATGTTATCAGACTAATAATTATTGGTCCATCCAAGGACGTATAAGTCCTTGGTCTATCTTAAAACCCAGAGTTTAAAGAAAGATTTCTCCATATGGCCAATTTTACCACAGGTTGACAACCGGAACCGATTGATTGTATATAAATGTCGATACTGAAGTGCGGACCATTCTTTGTTAAAAGGCCTCTATGGGGGAGGTTGTCCCAACACCATGTGTTTAAGTATTTTTTTATTGGGATTTGTCAGTCTGTCTCCATTTGTATTGCCTATATATATTGGTTTGGATTCTTTTATTTTAGATTTTCCTCTCCTCTTCTTCTTTGTTTGCCACCATTTTGTTTCTGCTTTAATCATTGCGATATTTTGATCAGAAAAAAAAATAAAAAGAGATGTAATTAAACAACAAATTAGATTAGCTTTCTTTAATATCACATGTATCACAATTATACAGGGGAACCAAGTTTAGAACCCTGAGGAACCCCTGCAGTCATAACGAACTAATTTACTACGGTTGAACTTTGATGGCTCAAACTGTAAAAACTTGACTGAATTATTTTCTACACGGATCGTATTTACAAGTAAGGGCTGTTTTAACTTTGTATTGGACTTCATATGTAGCAACTCCGCAGTATAGTGGAATTGCCATGGTTTTTTTTTCAAAATCTGCACAGAAAATTCCAACATAAGGATTTTACAGCCCTATCTCCGAATCAATGACAAGAAAAAAAACACTACATTAATGTACATAAAATTCGATGATATGAGGGTTGAATACTGTATCTTTTCCTTGTCACAATTCCTAATGAAGAGATCCAATGCATATCCTTTCTTTCGAATGTCCTTTGTTCCACGACGGAACACCATTAATAACTTTAAGATTACTGTTGAAATTATCATCTAAACGTATGTTTTAAATTTGAGATATTAAGTCAAAATGCTTTAGATCACATTTTTTTTGTTGCAGTTTTTAAACATCTTTGAGTTTAAGGTCTTCCAAATGTTCTGAATTAAATACCTTTTATTTCCTCGGATAAGTTAGGCAATGCTCAAACCGCACAGATATTTGTATTTTTTTCTGATTTTTTGAAAGAAATACCCAGTGCAAAAGTCTTATCTTCAATGTATTTAACATCAACTTGCACATATCAGCCATACAAATGATTCAGTGAAAGCAACTAATGATCGGGTACAGTTTCATATTGTAACAACTAAGCAGACAGACTGAATACACAGATAGCAACTAGTCGGATAGACATAATTCACTGGGTGTGCATGAAAAAACGTCTTTTATGGACATTCAGAGGCACCACTAGCAGATGTAAACTAATACGTGAGTAGCCTGGTGGTTCTTGTATCTACCGCATATATTTTGTATAGGCAGAGGATGTACATAATTATAAATAAGACAGCTAAAACCGTCGAGTTAGTATTTTCTTTCCGCAAATCTGATGATTAATCCCGATTTAAATGCATAATTCTGTGATCTTATGTATCTCCAAATGGTATAACCTATTCCAATTATACATGTACATTGATATAGCTTAAATTTTTCTCAACTCATCAAGTATTATTCAATAAAGAGCCCGAAATGATGTCCAAAAAGCGAAAATCTTGGACGACAACTAGGATAAAGTGGTCGGACAGTTCAGCAACTTCCGATTTGATTCACTGTCCGGTTATACCCTGTGACCAATAGATGTGCGACCGAAAAATATATAATTGCATGAAGGAATAGGACCAAATCAAAGGAGATCACATAATAATGTTCAAGTAATCAGCGATTAACATGTGTCATATCTTTCGTAGCAAATTTAGCTTCTATCTAACCATTCATTTATTATAAAAGATTTGAAAATGACGCACGAGAAGTTCAACAGCAAATGATAATGTATATCAAAGTATTACACATACAAGCGTGTCGAAAAATAATCCCGTACGTCGGCACATAAATGCGTTATATCATAAAAAATTGAAGTAAGTGAGAACCGAACCTTCAGTCCAAAACGAACAATCCAAGGACAATGGCAACGTCGGAGAAACACAGAAACAAAGACACAACATGAGCACTGCACAGAAAAGAAAATGAAAACACACATATATACAAAAATGAACAACACGGACCCAATAAAAAAACATGGGTGAGATCATGTGCACAGGTCCTGCTTCTTAAAAGACACCCGCCGTGTTGAAAATCTCAACTCCGGTATTAAAGTCAAATCTGGTAGAGGAAAAACAAACTTTAGTGGCAAAGAGAAAGATCTGTTGTCATCTGGGAAACAGATATCCCATAGCGGTCCACGAGATCATGATGTCAACCGTAAAACTTCTGTAGTGATGACCTCAAGTTAAGGGCAACATACCCTTGCTTAAGTAGCCTTTATGTCTATCGGAGTCTAGGAAGATGCTTATTTCGCTGAACTTGATTACTCTTTTATTTAGGGGCCAACTCCGACCTACCGTTGGATGTGGGGTTTCCTCACCGTTCATTGAAGATCTTATGGTGGCTTTGAGTTGTTATTGCTCCCCTTAGGGTCGTTGTCTCTTTGACACATTCCCCGTTTCCCCTCTTTTTCTTATTTGTAAGCAACTGAGCTCTATCAAGGTAGTCACTGTATCGACAACAGGCCCTTGAGTAGCGAATGAGTTGGGAGATGAAAACTCCATATGCCGGTGCTTTTGAAATGTTGCTTCAAAGAAAAGGGAAGTTGACGATTGGAAAAGTGGAGTCATCGCGTTTGTCATATAGCCTAGTTTGTAGTGTACCCTCTGTTGTCAATTTCAAGATGAAGGTCAAGGAACGAGGCTGATGTGGAAGTATCTGTAATATCCTTAATTTCGAGCTCTTTTGGATAGATGAGATGAAGAAAATCACCAAGCGAGGGTTGTTTAGTTAGAAATATCATCTATATAACGGAAGTTGGAGGCCATGAGATCAAAATAAACACCTCGTATACCCCAGTTCAAATTTTAAGCAGCTCTTTTGACTTTCTTGATATCAACAATGTTGGTACTATATTTACCCCAATGAACATACCTTTGTCCGTATGAACGACCCAGTCTAGTGCCATTTTAAACACATTCCTCAATTTTTAAATAGTTAAGAAAGACTTGTGAAAGTCAATAGTTTAAAAGAAAGTCGTAAACAAGAGGTTTGGGAAGTCAAGAATATGAAATTAACAATGAAAGGATATGGAGTAAATGCACATGAGACAAAGTCTCCTCAAATACATGGTAAAGCCAAGCAATGGAACAACGCTTCGGTTGTTGTTCTTGCTTTTTTTCTACTCTCTATACTATGTTTACATATTATACTCATTATACTCTCTATACTATGTTTACATATCAGTGACTGCGAGCATTTGTCCGGACAGTACCTGTGTGTATTGTCTTCATGTTTTATGTACTTCATTGTAAGGGTACTCGTCTTGATAAGTTGGACTTTTTTCTAGTTTGATTTTTGCTGTGAGTCTTTTTGTGTATTTATTTTTTAGCCATTCACCGCGCATAGGGGGAGGGTTTGGATCCAGGAAAACGAGTTTAAACCCACCGCAGTTTTTGCGCCTGTCCCAAGTCAGGAATATGTTGGTAATTGGCTTGTCCGTGTTTTCTTATAAAATTATAGTTTCTTGATATTTGGGTTATTGGATGTGGTTTTTTCCATTGATTTATTCACTTTTTTTACCCTTTTGGGGCCATTTAGGGCTTGCTATATGGTGTGAGGTTCCTCACTGTGTTGAAGACCGTACGGTGACCCCAAGATGCTTTGTTTTGGGCCGTTTTAACCTGGATATGGGATGTTGTCTCCTTGACATTTACCCCATTTCCTTTCTTTTTCATACTTTTCCACACAATAAGCTTAAGTCAGTACTCCGGGATTTAATACATCAGTCTTTCTGTAATAAAAAGGGTGAAGGAAGATATTCATTTTTAGTGATAGGTAAAGATGGGGCATATTTTGTTAAACATCACACTGATTCACACAAAAAGTATACAGAGGAGGATGTCATTGCAATGCCGGAATTCTTGATTGATAACATATTTGTAGAATTTGGAGGACAAGTTTTCCAGCAGTCAATAGGGATACCTTTGGGGACTAATTGTGCGACACTTTTAGCAGATTTGTTTCTTTATTCGTATGAAGCCAGTTTCATACCAGGGCTAGTTCAGAAAAAAAGACAATAAGCTAGCCAAATCCTTTAATTTCAGTTTCCGTTATATAGATGATGTTCTTTCATTGAACAATCCTCAATTCAAGGATAACCTTCCTCTTATATACCCAAATGAACTCAGAATTAAAGAGACCACTGATACACCGTCATCAGCATCATACCTGGACCTATACCTCTACATTGACAACTCTGGACGTCTGAAAACTAAACTTTACGACAAGTGTGATGATTTCGACCTTACAATAGTGAACTTCCCGTTTCTGAGCAGTAATATTCCCACTTCTCCGGCATGTGGCGTGTACATTTCACAACTCATTCGCTATTGCCGTGCATGTAGTTTGTACAGCGATTTTGTCAACAGAGCGAAATTACTGTCTCAAAAACTTATACATCAAGGGTATGTTCAGTCACTGTTGCAATTGTCACTACAGAAGTTTTACGGTCGTCACCACGATTTGACAGACCATTACAATGTTTCGGTTTCACAAATGAGAACAGATATCTTTGGGTAGATACCGGACTGACTAACACCGACTGTGACAAAACCGGACTTTTCACTGGCAGTGTGCCGGATGCCACGCGTGGAGCAGATCATGCTAACTCTTCCGGAGCACCTAATGATACCTCAGTTTTTATAGCGGTTCACACTGCTAGTGCTTTAGTTTTGTGACGTTCTTGTTCTTTTTTGTTTATTTGTTTTGTCTTTGTCAAACTGTCTCAATTCGTGTCTCTGTGAATTGCCGTGATTTTGGATTTATGATTTTAGAATTTCCCCTTTCCTCGTTCTTGCTTCGGTATTCGTTTGCCGATGTACTTGAAGTCACCAATTGGCATTCAACAATGAGCTTTGCTAATACCTCAAAATTAGTTCAAGACGGCCCCTAGCACAAGTTTTAGCGGAATTCATAGCTTAATGTCGAATAAAGTTGCATCCATGTCTGTCTTTATCCATGGATGCAGGTCAATCGTCAACAAACATAAAATTAACTATGAAAGTAACAACTGCTGTCATCTGATACCGTATAGCGGGGTATTTTCGGGTATTTTCGCGGATAGACTAAAATCCGCGAAAATTATTTATATTCTTATGATATACATAGGACCTTTGATAATCCGCTAATATTAAAAACGCTTAAATATTTAGCATACTTTTACCACTTAAATCCGCGAAATATTTTACCTGCTATAAAGACTAATAAAAGACACTCGTAACATGCATACTGTATAAACAACCACAGGACACCCATCGAGTCAATTGCAAGAAAACTTGACTAGTAAAGGAATATCACAACATATCAACAATCACGGGACACTCCTCGAGTACATTACAAGCAAACTAGGCAGGTGTGCAAGTCTTGTACAAGATACTTAAGGTAGGCGATCTAAATAACTTAAAAAAATGTTTTGGTCAGTTGATCAATTTAATTGTTTAATGAAGGGATATGGAGTAAATGCACGTGGGACAAAGTACCTGCAATCAAGCTGTGGAACAACGCTTTCTTGTTGTTCTTCATCTTGAAGTCACCAATTGCGTCAAACAAACTTTGTCCCAAGAAAATTCACTACTAAAATTAGTTCTGTGTTATAACTTGTGTTCGGTCTGCGATTTTTATTGTCGTACTAATTCAAATTTATTTTTTGAAATACACAGCAATATCCATACATAATAACGGTAGACCCATTATATTTAAAATTAATTACTAGTATATCGTAGGATACACACATAAACAGTCTAAACATGCAAGCTGGTTAAAGACATTTATCTAACCTTATCTTGTGTCGGGATTAACAGCAACGGATATCAGTTTGATGAATGTTTAAATATCAGTTTTTTCAGATAATATATAGAATGGTGTTTTCGAATAAATCTGAAAGACCTGCATATCAAAATGTAACGCGAATCCAATTAATCTTTAAACAATCAAAACTATTTACTTAGAATTTCCAAACACGTGTTTTGTTTATTTGATATAGGTCTTAGCAACATTTTAACTTGGGGAAAATATGAATTTAGAACTGCAACTTCTTTCTAATTTCTGTTTTAGATATATATGCAAGATTCCTGTTTTTAGTACTCAAAAGTTATCCTTTTACTTCGCAAGAAAAAATTCCCAATTAATTTTTTTCATGTATTTTTTTCAGCATCGAATAAGTAAAGTTCTTTTTTTTTTAAACATTTACCGCATTTTGAAATTATTTATTTATTTATCATCATTATTTTACTTGTTCCATTTTCTGTGCAGAGTAGAATTCAGTTATAATATTTACTTACGTTTTCTTTTTGGCATTTCGAGAATTAGTCGTCATCATGGCTCAAGGAATATATATTTTGACCTGATCACCGTTACTAGCACCAAAGTCAAAGACTAATTCTTTTGGCAAGACCATTCGGAATATCCGATTTGGTCACCAGCGAGAATTCGAAACTGGAGAGAGCTTGTTGCCAAATTAACCCTGAAGTCCTATTTTGATCGTTTAGTCGTTTTCATTTAGAACCTTACAGCTCTCCACATAGACGTAGATCATGGACACAGATTTATTAAAACTAATCAAAGTGTCCAAAGCTTGGCAGAATAATTACAATGCAATCATACCTACATTACAATAAATATACATTACGAGGACAATGATTCATACATATATGATTATTTTGATTAAAATGCAAATATAAATATTACTAAAACAAGACAAGTAAATCAAGGCAATCAATGCAATAGAATGATAGCCACCTTGAAATTTGAAAATTTCCACATGAAAAAGACCAAGCTCGAATTCGATTAGGAGGTGTACCTAAAAGCGCCGGGTTTTGGCATTGCATGTCTCGAGGCGAGCATGGCTTTGCCTTAGATGAGTAGAGCGCTCGTATCCTTATTCTTGGCATAGCAGAGATCTTGGTGATAAGCTTCCTCACGGATTCAGTTGATGTTTTTCGACTAGGTCTTGGAAGTACCATCAGCGTTCAAGCACTTGCTCAAGTTGTTCCCTGGAAAATTCTTCATTTCAACTCAGCTTGTCATGAGCCCATCACCCAAGAATTGTGACTTCCTGGCTCTTAACACAGCATAGTATAGGGCCAAACCTTCCGCTACTGTCGCTGCCCACTACTCGTAATCACATCCCCTAAGCCTACCGTGTCCGTCTTCCACCAACATCTCACGTAGAAAATCGTTGCTTTATTTAAGTAAATGGGCGTCAAAGACATTTCCTACAACGAAACTGCATCCAAGATCAATCATTTCTACCTTCCGCAGAGGTCAATCCAAGGCCCTGGAATCGGGAAGTCGCGCTGTGGTAATACGACGTTACTGGACAACCTACTCATGCTCAACTATGATCGTCTGAATGTGTTTTGGAAAGCAATCAATTAGTCAATATACGAGACGCTGGTGAAAGGTTTTTCTAAAGGATAACCGCACGCTACTCTATGTCAAGGATAAATTCCTTTACTCACTGATCGATGTATTGATAACGTGCACTAAAGCCACGATCAGCTGGTATGTGATCAGGGGATGATGTGCCATACCTTTTCAATTCGACCATACCTACCTCATAGTGTTCGACGAGTTGATATTGAGTAAGTGCGAGGACTACTATGTGCGCGGCGGCCGCAACAAAAACGTCGACTGCTTCCACCTGAAGCTACCGGAGCAATTGACGAGGGAGAACCTACCGGTAATCGGCCAGTCTCAATGTACGTCTTATTTGAATCAGTGTGGTTCTTAACAAAATATGTTTTGTCTTTCCATACTACTTAAATGGGCAAAATATAACAAATCATGGGCAAGACTTTTCAGTTCTGACATACGACAATCCTGTTAACCTACGTACTGATATACTGCAAAACTGGATGCAACCTGCAGCTTTGTTTGCATTTTCATTAGAGATCAGATACAAATCAGACAAGAACAACGCAGATGCAGTTGATATTAGTCGCATATAAATCAAGTAAGTCCAGAAAAATGCAAAACAGTACCAACAAAAACTCTTATTTTATCAACAACTGTTATATCTGAGATTTATAGAGGTAAAATAACTGGTTCATAAAAGTCCAAATACAAGACCGAACATCAGCACCATTTTTCAGAGTACTACAGACAAAATTGAACCATTTCGCATGAATATTGGACCTGATCTTCTCACAAACCGGTAGAAAAAACTCATCACAAATGGATATCATATAAATTAAAAGTGACCCCTCCTAAACGGAGGCTGACCCCGAGGGTCCCGGGATATAGAAATAGGACCCATACCGTGGTTGTGCGGGATTAATAAATACACAACCCATCTTTCGGATGGGATGTAAACTCAGGTCCACGTGTTGGAAGAAATGCCACGCTTCCTGCACGTTAAAGAACCCTTGTAGCAAGCTCTTTTTGGGGTGGTCCGTAGGTGATCGGCTACAAGGCTAAATTCCCCGCCCTTGACGATTTCATCCTACTTTTCCAGTGGCAGTCAGAATTTCCCGTCCCATGGCCCTTTCCATACCCCAAAGTGATTATTTATTAACAAACTTGTTCTCGTCTTGATATAGCTGAAATATTGCTGAGTAGACGTTAAACAATATTCAATCAATCAATCAATATAAATTAAAAAAAACATCGTATGCACAAATAAAATGAATATTCCCCTTTCTATCATTTTGCTTTGGTTTTCGTTCGCAATCCATTCTGAATACCTGGTACACTATAAGTTTGGCCAATCCTTGGGTTTTCTGCCACAGATTCTTTTTTTACAGATATTATCTGAAAATATCTGCTTTAAAACATTTGCGAAAAATCTTTGGCTAACAAATTTAAGTTTTTATCACATTCCTTGTTTTGATTGAATTGTTATTAAAATATTTACATTAAGTTATATTTCTCATATCATTTGACAAAAGTATTCGTATATTATCTGAATTCGTTTAATGTATTTTCTATGTTTTTGATCTAGTTCTGATATGCATGTTTATGCAAGTGTAGTTTTGCTTATCAGAGGACTTTACTTACTTTTGGAGTATATGGTAATTTATATCTCCTTGAAAGATAAAACAGTTTGTAGTTTTATTTTTTAATCAATATTTCAAAAAGTTCCTTGTCTAACATTTCCTAATTTGCTTATCTGGGATATATGTTACCAATAGAGAACTCGTATTTAAAAAATATACTTTTCAATAGTGTCAATGGTCCCATATAAAAACCGAAGGACTTCCTGATCAAGCCATATCTGCAAGTTGTTTTATTAGAACTGCATGTCTTGTTTTAAAGCTTGCAAAAAAATTTAGATACGATAACGTGTCACTTACACAATGGACCATTTAAGGTCCTTTATTTGGTTTTCATGCCTTCTCTTGGCATTTAGACCAGTTGATGCAAAGTTTATCAGATTTAAGCCATATTATGAATACCAGTACAATTTTCAGTCGGATTCGGATGTAAAAGACCTCGGAAAATTCAAAGTGGATGCCAAGGTAAAAAGAACATTTAAATAAATAATTTGATCATTTCATCCATCACAAATGATAACATTAACAAAATTTACTTTCAATATTAAAATTTCGATATTATAGTCTTATAATCTAGACATATGTTTTGATTAGTTAGTTTAAAAAAAGAATTATAATGAGATCCTTTTGACTTCAAAACATAGTCGTTGTTTGACATCAGAAACTGTATTCATAACTCATTCTGTCTTATTCATGTTATTGTTCCAGACTTAAACCATATTTTGATTGTTAATTAAAAAAAGTTCAATGTTTAAAATTTGATTGTGAATGCAAGAGTATTTGATTGTGAATGCAAGAGTATTTGATTGTGAATGCAAGAGTATTTGATTGTGAATGCAAGAGTCTTAGAGGACTAACTTGTGGGCATTTTCGTTCTGACCTGAACCTTACTGAGTATTTTGAAAAGTTACTACACATGCATGTCTAGAATATCTAGAATTTACAGCAAAGTGTCATGGGCAATTCCCCGTTTGATTATAGATATATACAAAGCTAGTTGTCACTAGTACAGTACAGAAGCTTATTTTTGCAGCAGGATTTGAAGCGTAATATCCTTTAACAGAAAAAGGTGAAAGTTATTCATTTAAGGGAGGAAGAAAACTGTAATGCAATCAAATGTAATGTTATATTCAAAAAGTCTTTTGGACAAAATATCCTTTTCAATAACAGAGTCACCATTTCATGTTGGTATACTTATTTCAGATGACACTTGTTTTGTAAAAGAATGCTTTAGCTCAGTTTCAATCCATCAATTTGTTAGACTTCGTGTGTTTATTTCAATGTTAATTAATGCAATAGGCTGTCAAAATGTAAAATACCCATAAATACATTTTGATACTAAATACAAATAGATACAAGTTACATTTTTGGGTCTTTTCAAATGAAAAAAGATGCATATGTTTGTAGAAATTAATGTACAATTCCAATATAAAAAACATGAACATGGAAAATTTGCTTTTGTCTTTTTTCTTTAGATCAGTTATACTAACATAGATGAAACTGATACATACCAGGAAATTCTGCTCAGGGTGTATACATTTTCATTTACTGCAGAACATGAATCTGGTAAGTATTGCCTCAACACTACTAGATAATGTGCTTCTTGTTTTGAAATCCTTTCGGTATTTAGTTATTTCTTCATAGGACTTGTTCTACGACGTCATTTTTGCGGGAACTGTTTTTATTTTCCACTCAAAATCGCAGGACCGCAGTTATCGTGAAAGGGTCTATTGTGCAACTATTTGTTTTACGAAATGCTGATTAAAGCGTTTAGATGTTTCTTTAAGTGATCCCAAATTAATTCAAAAACCATATTATTAAAGTAATAAAACTACCAATACACTACCCTGTAATATAACAGCCCCGACTCGGAAGACTAAGTACTCTTTCAAAATTCTATAAAGACTACTATTACAGAATTTTACAGAAATTGTACATTTCTTCAAATTAACATGTCATTCATTAATTAGCTAATCTTTTTTTTCAGATACCCCTGGACATGACATGGATCTTTCAAAATGGTAAGTAAAACGTTCCCCATCAAATAAGTGCGAAATTTGTATGACATTTGTATGACATTGTATGTATAGGGATCAAGATGTGGTCTATCACAAACGGATCACAAACAGCCAAGTACAATCAACATGTCCTAAACGGTATAATAATTTATCTGTCAGAGACAAAGTATATACTATATAGTAATCATTCAGTAGAGTATAAATGGCATTTTTAAGTATTCACGTCGAATTTAATATAATACAAACTCTATTTAAGCTCGATTTGTTTGATACAGGTTTTCTTTTGAAATAACTCCGTTTGGAGAGATATTGAAAGTTTACCATCCAAAAGAAGACGATGAAGTCCTGGCTACAAAGAAAGGATTCGCTGCACTCCTTGCTTCCAAACTTCATGGAAAAGATCAGGTAATGTAATACCAATACCGCATAAGTTGTTATTTTGGTAAACGCCTCCTTTTAGATTTTTAGTTCGTCGTTCATCCCAGGACGAAAAAAATGCATACTGCGAAATGTATTTAAAATGAGAATATATACTTTAATTAGTCAGAAAAAAATCGAACAAGCTCAAAAATAAAGCTACAAAATAACCACCTATGCTCTGATGCTTCTTTATACTCTATTTGTTCGACAAACTATTTTCTACGATTTAGAGGCACAAGTGGTGCTACAATTTATTTTCTGTGTGAATTTTTATCTTTTGTACATATCCTTACTTGTCCCCACACTTTCGAATGAAAGTTCGGGAATAATGTCTGCGTCCTTGGTTCGTCCGCCAATCTTTTCTTGTGACTTGAAATCCTCCTACATTTTTGGATTTAGGGATATTTTGTTGTAGAATTGTTGCACTTTTGGAATTTTAATATTGGTCTAAATATAAAAAGATCAACAGCCCCCCGGGGGGTCAAATTTCATCTCCCATGTGACTAAAACTCCTCCCACATTTTCAGATTTGGGTATCTAATAAAATTGTTGCATATAGCCTGAAGATTTGCTGTAAGCTTTTGGAATTTCGATTTGTAACTTTGGTTAATTTCCTGAAAAAGTCAAGGACTTATACTTTTTTTTAATGTTTACATACACTTATTTAATTTTGCATTTGTTTGGTACCAGATATAATTCTGAACACTATGAATACGCTTAAATTTTAATAATTGGAATGTATTTTTTGCCAATTCATGTATTTTATTGAAATCGGTCATTCGATTGCAAAATGTTTGATTCCAGTTTCTGTAAATTTCCTGAAACCATGGTTCTTGTGTAGAAAGAGTCTTTTCCAAAAATTTATATGATTTAAATTTTGGTAAATTTCATGAAACTCAAAAACTTTTTTTTAAAATTCTACCTAGCAACCATACTGTTTGAATATATATGTATGTGTTTTTAGAGTGTCAACACTCATTTTCAGTTATTGACATGCAAGAATCTTTTGACTTGGACGATAAGGATTTAACATGCAAATGTTGGTTTAGCTCTTATTTTAGACAGCTCCATCTACTAAACTCTTATTTTCATATTTTGATGTTCGGTGCATGAATGCATGAGAGAATATATTACGCAAACACGTTTCGTGTAAGAGGAATAAGTCTCCCCAAAAAAGTTTGTGGGACTTTTTGTTCTTCGTAGAAGTTCACCATCGATTTCATTCTTCCATACCACGTGATCTACACTCATGTGTGACAATGGATAGGAGCAGCTTTGATAACATGGTAATACATGTATCAAAGATTGGGTTCAAGTCAGTCTTATTTCTTTGTGATCTTATTCACTTACACTTGAAAATTCTGCATCTCTGGTCATGATTTCAGTCTCTGATTAAAATCATGTGACTTAATTACATAAGGTAGAGGTATAGATGTGCGTAGAATACCAAGAGCATTCACTTTTTATAATTTGCTGGGTAATATTGTTCTAAAATTTCTTAGTCCGCTTGTATATTTGAAATTGTATGAAAATGATTATCAAAGTAAGTAGGACTGTCGTAAACTTCACATCGGTGGATCCAAATTTAACAGAGAATGGACCGGGTCTAATGGAAAGAAAAAGGGGGGGGGGGGGGTTGAGTATATTCTGCGAGAAATTCAAACAAAGCCCAGAAAAAAGAGGTTCCAACACCGGACTCCCGGTATCCGCCAATGCTTTATGACCTTAATGACAAGTTCCAAAGGCCGATTTCTCTGCACGTGTCAATTTCAAGGGCAAACCTGCATAAAATCCCCAACCTCGGGCTAAGATTTAATTCAATAGGGTTTCTACATAGTATACAATAAACCACGATGGTAATGTTGAAGAAGATAGTACTAGTATACACGTTGAAAGAATAAAAGTGAGATTTGACATGGCGTCACAAATTAATTTAAATAAAGTGATAGCATTAAATGCTTTAAGTATGCTAACAAAGATTTTTTACGCAAACAAAGCTGATCACGATGAGCCACATGGGACGACGGGAATTAAGCAAGTGGCCATCTGCGACGACCCAAAGATGGATCAGATGGATGAGATCGCTATAATGTGCCAAAACTTCAGTCAGAAGCAAATGAAGCGGCGTTTTTTAAGGTCAGTCAGAAGAAAGGGCGAAATGTGCTTGCGGATACCCACTAATGCGGAGGAAAATGTACTGCAAGAACATGTTCGGAATCAATGGTCTCTTTTTGAGACTGATGAAGTAGTCCACCATGCAGGAAATCAAGGATGATGTTTCAATTGGGATTAGCGCCATTTAAACGGAAGTCTTACTCATGGCAAAGAAGCCACAACAGGAGGTGTAAGAAGTCCCTGGTGAAAGAAGCTTATCGAGGACAAAATCGATCGGAAGTATGATCTCCTGGAGGTATTTACTAGGACTCAACTGAAGGCGCTGGGCAAGATGACTGGCTATTTGAGGTTGAAATATGATGAATTGGGCAAGTTGGTAGAGGATAAACTGGAAACTACTCACGCTGTTGATGAGATTAACTCGGCGAAAGATAATAGATTATTGAAAGTGTATTTTGCGCGTATATAATTGAGCCCTTGAAAGCCAGTAATGCAGAAACTTTCTTCAAAGTCATTCGCAGTATCATCCAGGATAAAACTGAAACACATTTGCATTAAAGAAAGGACCATATGTAAAACTCGTGCTTAGAGTAGAGATGGTCAGAACCGACTACTGAGGAAGGGAACCCCATTCTACTGATCTGAAGGTTTGGTCATCATTAAGTTTACATACTTGGAGAAGGAGATAGCATACATGGCAAGAGGTGAAGAGGTGAAGAGGAGCAACTTCTATTATATGCGCAAGATGATTGGGTGTACCATAGGACACACCGTCAACCTTTAAATACACCTGGATGTGTGCAACCCCCAAGCAGGTAGTTCCTACTCCCAATGCACTCTGGAAAGAAACATGCAATCCATGTCCAGAACCAGAACCTTGAGTGCTTCTACTGAACCATGCTGTCCACCATATGTCACGAAGAAGTCGATCAAACGTCTACACACACATCAGCAGAAACATGAGGTCAAGTTTTACAATATTGAGTTCCGTATCAAGTACAAAAAAATTGATAAATTTGAAACCCTGGACAAGGGAATAAACGTGAATGTGCTAGGGTTTAAGGGTGTGAAAAGTGTAAGGCTAGAATTAGAAGTGCACCCACTGAGTAATCCGAAAGTCTCTGAAAATGTCGACATCGACCTTAGGTACTACACTATGCTGGATTAAGAAAATATTAAAACTCAGATACCGGCAGGATATTCTCTATGAGCACAAGAGTCAAAGCGTTCAAAATAGAGATGTCCGAGGAAGGTATCACCATAAAGTTCACCAACTGCAAACCGTAATTGCGATCCCATTCGTGATCTATGCGGACTTGACTGTTTTACTGAGAAAATCGACACCTGCCAGACTAGCCTCTCCAAGAGAAACACCTAGCTAGCAATACATACGCAACACACCATCAAGGTTTTGTTACTACGTAAAGTACGTCCAAAGTGATTACAAAGAGCCTATGCTCTACCAACAACCTAATGCGACCAGAAGATCGCTGGAAGCATGGAACAGGAACTGTTCGTCATCCTTTAGGTGTATGAGGAGAAGAACATTTAGTGCTGACATCTGAGGTAAAGGAGAGGTTTTGTTTCCAGCAAGGAGTGTCACAGTTGCAGTGGTGCACTCGACGAGGACAAGGCTTGGGACCACGACCACTTCACCGCAATGTATCGTGGCGCTGCACATACTCGTATAACCTAGAATTCCAGCGCCCAAGATTCGCCCCATCGTCTTCCACAACTTGACTGTGTACGATGATTACATATGAAAAAGAAAGGAAATATGGTAAATGTCAAGGAGAGAACATCCCTTCTCCAGGTTAAAACTACCCAAAACAAAGCACCTAGGGGGTCACACATGTTCGTCAAATAGTTGGGATTTAGTGACGGCAAGATCAACAACATTCCCAACAGCGATGAAAAGAACATCAGCTTCTCTAAGGTAGAAGAATAGAGTTTTGGTTCATAGATTTAATCCAGTTAGTGTACTCTGTCAAAAAACTTGACAATCGGCTAACTCAAGACCGTAATAGTGACCTTTTGGAGTTGCTACTGCACAAGGGGGTGTACCCATAAGACTACTTGAACTGCCAGGAAAAGATTGTAGGAGACCGAGCTCTCACCCATGGAGAAATTCTATAGCAAACTTAGTGAGGAGCTTATCGGTGATGATGACTAAGCGCATAAAACAGGTCTTAGGGGCATTTAAGGTCAAGAATTTTTGCAAATACCACAACCTTTGCCTGGTGAACATTATGGAGTTAAAGTTCTAGACAACAACAACCTTGATGTAATGTGGCACTTCTCAAGGTCTTGACTAAGACATATCACCACGGGTTCAAACTCCTCTCAGATCTAGACATGTTTTTTCTGTTTGAAAAAATGGAACACAAGGAGAGGCGGTGATGTCATTACGCTATTAGCGTAACATGGATAACTTCAGTGTCTGTCAGCCCTGCAAATATCTTACCCCTACATTTGACGATGGCAGTCTACACAGAGAAAAATTTGACAAGGTGGAGGTGAAGGATATTTAAACCATCTTGACTATCCGGACGATCCTGAGAATGGTGCCGTGGTTAAATGCGTTCTCGACTACCCCCAGGAATTGAATGATGGCTACAATCGACTACCGCTACCCTCTGGTGAAAGCAGAGATCAATAGAGTACACAAGCAAATCCATACAGTGCACAACATGTATGTGCTACACTATAGACCTATCATGCTGTGCCTGTCTATGGGTATAAAGCTGACCAATTTTCACTTCATCATTGGGTTTTGGCAATCTCTTTGCTTAAAGAGTTTATCAACATGAATCAAGTCTCCGAGCTGCAGCCAAGACCGACTCTGAATTCCTTAAGCTAAGGAATAACAATGTCGTCGGCAACCCCATGGAAAACATCTGGAAACGGATCAAACCCAAGCTCGTAACTACGAAGAACTAGGTGCTGAAGCTAGTGGCCAACTACAGTTTTGATCGCCAGATCGCCTTCATCGAGAATTCAATGACGATCCACATGGTACAAACACAATCAAGTTAGATAGCCCGTCTACCGAAGAACCTACATCTTGGGTATCTCAACAATATAAATGTGCAACTTCAAATACAATCTCGTGAAGTCGATATACCTCAGCAAAGCAAGGCTTCTATTCATTGAACCAACAATTTGCATATGAGATCAAGACCGCATACTTTTACAACGACATCGCATAGTACATTGAGGTAAACTTTAACAACTCTAATTTCCCGGTTGCAAATCAGTGTGGCATCACCACCTGCGTGAACAAGAGGGTCATCTGAATGTTCAACGACGAGTTTTGGCACAATGTGCTGTTCGTCGCCCAATATAAAGCTTTACGCTTAAAATGCGCAGGACAAGAACACCAAGAAGTTCAAGGAATCAAGAAGATAGTGAGCATGCAAGACATCACCTTCTATGAGTGTCTTCGATTACTGAACACCATACAGGAGATTCGCAAGTTGATGAATAACCTCCATTGAAATATCTGTCAAATCTTCAACGAGAAGATCAACAAGGCCGCAGTCTCACTTGAGGAAGACAAACGCCACAATCTACCATACAACGTCAGATCTCTCAATAATAGCTATTCAATAAGTCCCTATTTTATGCAGAGTTCGAGGAAGCATCCTTTTCTCTTGGAATCATTCGATTCAGAGGATGTGTATACGAGATATACTAACCCCTACCCTCACAGCCCATCGAATGTTGCACTCTAAACCAGGACCACACAATGATCGCTTCGGAATGTGTTGGCACAAGCCCAGGGGACTCAAAGTATACTCAGAAAGAAAGCACATTGCGCTTGACCTAGGGAGTGTTAACCGTCTTTCAGCTCCTGAATAAGGTCACCTACCTATGGCCTCAATGACATCAACGACGATTAGACCCCGAGATTCATCTATTAGTCCGAACTCCAGGCAATGACCAGAATGAGAAAGGGTAACAGGCAACCTTCAACTCACGAATCAAATAATTTGAATTGGACTAATCTCCTTGCCATATAACTGATGAAGCATACTTTTAGTCCCTTTCGTTTGTGCTAACACGTTCCGAGGCCATCAATGTGGTCCTGGTTTAAGATGCAACATTCGATGGGCTGGGAGGTAGGCGGTATCATATCTCGTATAAAAACTCACCTGAATTGAAGGATTTGCGGAGGAAGCTCCCTCGAACTCTGCATAAAATAAGAGCTTATTGAGTAGCCATGCTTGAGGAGTCCGACGTTATCAAGAAGATTATGGTGTTTGTCGTCCTTGTCGTCCTTGCGCGGCCTTATTGATATCCTCATTTAAGATCTGATAGAGATGTTAATGGAGGTTATTCATCAACTTGCGACTCACCTGTATGTTGTTCAGTAACCGAAGATCCTCGTAGAAGGTGATGTCTTGCTTGTTAATCCCCCTTGACATTCTTTGTGTACTTGCCATGGGCATCGTAGGCGTAAAGTTTTTTTGTTATTTGAACAATAAAATAAGCGTAATCTAAAGTTTTATGTTGGGACCAACGAACAGCTAATTGCAGCCAAACTCGTCTTTGAATATTCAGATGACCCTCTTGTTCACGCATGTGGTGATGCCACACTGATTAGCAACCGAGATATTTTCAATGGACTTGCTGACGACGTTGTTATTCATTAGCTAGAACAACTTTGTGCTTGTGTACTCTGTTGATCTTTGAATTCACAGATGCCAGCAGGTAGAGGTAGTCGATTGTATTCATCATGCAATTCCAGGGGTAGTGAAAAACGCATTTCACCATGGGACCATGCTCAGTATAGTCCGGATAGTCAAGATGTTTTAAATATCTTTCGCCTCCACACAGTCGAAATTTTCTCTGGGTAGACTTCCATCGCCTAACCGTAGAGGTTGTTGGTGTAAAGGTAGGTCAGATATTTGGAGAGCTGACAGACATTGAAGTCACCCGTGGTAACGGAATTCCATCACCGCCTCTTCTTGTGTTGCCTTTATCAGACAGATAAGCATGTCTGGATCTGAGAGGAATTTGAACTCGTAATTGAGTGATATGTCTTAGTCGAGACCTTGAGAGGTGCCACATTACATCAAGGTTGTTGTTGTCTAGAACTTTAACTCCATAATACTCACTTGGCCGAGGTTGTGGTAGAAGCAAAATTTCTTGATCTCGAATGCCCGTAAGACCTGACTTTGCTGATGAGCACCTCACTAAGTTTGCTATAAAATATCTCCGTGGGTGCGAGCTTGGTCTCCTATAGTCTTTTCTGACAATTCATGTAGTCGTAGGGTACATCCCTTTGTGCAGTAGCAACTCACAAAGGTCACCTTTACGGTCTTGAACAAGTCAGAGGTCAAGTTCTTGGTCAGAGTTTCTAATTAGTAGTACACAGACCGGATGGAATCTATAAACAACTCTATTCTTCTACCTTTTAGAAGCTGTCTTACTTTTCATCACTGTTTGGAGTGCTGTTGATCTTGTCGTCGCCAAGACTTTATCTGACGAACAGGTGATCATCGTACACAAGTTGTGGAAGATTATGGGGACGAATCTTGCATGAAAATCTAGGTTGCACGATTATGTCCAGCGCCACGATACCTTCTGATGAGGTGGTCGTGGTTCCGAACTTTGTACAGGTAGTGTACCACTGCAGATATGGCACTCCTTGCTGGAAGTGGAAACAAAAATCTTATTTACTCACGAGGTCAGCACCAAAGGATTTTTGTTCCCATACATCTAGAAGGGGACGATCAGTTCCTGTTCCATGCTTCCAGCGAACTTCTGTTCGCATTAGCTTATTGATAGATCATCGGTTCTTTGTAATCACTTTGGACGTACTTCAAGTACATGTAGTAAAAAAACCTTGGTGTGTTGTGTAGGTATTTCTTGGTGTTTGCATTGGGAATGTCAGCCTAGCAGATGTCAATCTTCTCGGTAAAACACTTAAGTCCGTATAGATCACGAATGGGACTGCAATGACGGTTTGCAGTCGGTGAACCTTACGGTGGTACCTTCCTCTGACATCTCTATTGGAAAGTGAATGATCAGAAAAAAAGTCATGAAATGCAAGAGAAAACGTGTTGAGTGGTACGTCTATCAAGTGTAAATATAAATTTAACAAAAATATTCCATTAGGGTTCCCCTTCATGCAATGGTGGCGCCCTGTAGTAATCAGACTGTCTGTCTGTCTGTCTGTCCATCTGTCCTTCAGCATTTTCTATGTCCAATAACTCAAGATTGTCCTAACAGAATTTTATGATTTGTTTTCTCAAAGTTGAACTAGACCAAAGAAAGGTCCTTTTCCCATAGCGTTTACATAAAAATGCATATTTTGAGAATGATATTAACATTATGTCGTACGATCGCTTATTATTTTGAATACAATGAAACAGTTCCGGTTATCAACCCGACACGGCAAGTGTTGTTTTGCCTGAATACATTTCATAACACTGATCAAATTCAGATTATAGGTCATTGTTTGCTTTGACACTGCACAAATTTAGTTAGAATTAAATTGTATTCGGGTTTTAAGTTGTAAATTTTTAGCCAACGATACGAGTGATAACCGGAAGCAAAGAATGTTTGTATCTCCATTTGATGGGAGAGTTCCAATCCAGGAAAAGATAACAACACTTTATGAAAGGGCCATACTCAAGATCTTGACCAAAGGAAGCTCCCTTTCGTTTTTCAGGGAAATAGGAAATTTTTTTGGGGATGGGGACTTAGTTTTTGTATGAAAAAGGGCATATCTTGAGAAATAGTTCTAACTGTTATGTGATCTAAAGTCGTGTGATAACATAAATCGCCTTCAGATTTTTTGTTCACAACTTGAATTTATTCAACAATGCTTGTTACAATCAAGCTTCAAGGCCAAAGCTAGAAATGAAGTTTCCCTGTGAAATCTCATTGAATTAGCCAGAACACTAATCAATGAATAATACAAATAAAAGGCATAAGAAATCAAAACTACTATAAATTATCATATTCAATTACAAAATATTAAAAATCATCAATTGTTACTGAGAATATCTCGATGTTTACAAATAGTTTACACTAGTTTACAAATCTTTTCAAAAAGGGTCTCTTAAAAAGTGCATTTCTTTTGATATATCCCTTAAATTCTCTTACAAATACCAGTAGATCAAAAACATTTACGAATTTCTTTTTTGTTCGGATATATAATAGACTTTATAAATTGTAAATCCTATTATTGTCAAAAGATAGTTAAAGTCATTGTAATTTTTGTCAAAAGATTTTGCCTTCAGATTTTTATAAATTTTATACACGGCGTTGGAAACGATCAAAATAAGGTCAATTTCAATTTTGAGGAAGATCGGGAAAAAATTCGGGTGGAAATTTTATTTTTTATATGAAAATTTCTAATTTTGAGAATTAGCTCTATGTCGTATTATAACTTGAAATCACCTTCACAGATTGACTTGACCAAAGGAAGCTCCCTTTCGTCAGTTTTTGAAGAAAATAGGAAAACGATATTTGGGGGAAAACTTAGTTCTCATTCATTGAAAAGGTGCATATTTCTAGAATTAGCTCTATATCGTATGATAACTTGAAATTACCTTCACATATTTTCATAAATGACTCATTTTATACGACTGCAAAAAGTTTGATGTCGTATAATGGGTGGTGGTCGTCGTCGTTGTCGTCGGCGTCGTCTGCATCTGTAGACACTTTTGTTTTTGATCAATAACTTTAATTCCAGTCGTTCAATCCTTATGAAATTTTAATAGAATGTTCATAGGCACAAAAGGAAGGCTATGATGGGTTTTGGTTATTTTGGCTCTGACCCCTTTTTAACATAAGGGTCAAAAAGTGCCAAATTGTGTGTTTTCGTATAGTTGGCTGTAGAATATTTATTATTTATGGGATTAAGATGGGTTTCTTTCAATGCTCATTTGAAAATTTCCAATTTTTAATATGCAACGGATTTTACATGGCTTGTACCGTTCATGAACTCTTACCGTTTCCGTGTTATAAGGGATCAAAGGGACCAAAATTGCAATTTTTCCAAAATATACCGTTTCCGTGTTATAAGGGATCAAAGGGACTAAAATTGCAATTTTTTCCAAATGTGTGAAATTTTTATTTTTCATCTGATTTTTTCTTTTTTGATTTCTCTTGATGTGAGCTTTCAGAAGTATGCCAACAGATTTGGCACAACTGTTACCATTTCCAAGCTACCATGTACAGAAGGTGCCAAACTTGAAATTTTCATTTGATTTTAAAGGATATTTTCTTTGAATTTCTCATGATGTAAGCTTTTAGTTGGTAGTCAACAGATTTTTCGTAGCTCTTACTGTTTCCCATCTAGAAGGGATCAAAATGGCTAATCTTTATTTCTCCCTAGTATTTGTCCAGCTAATTACTCAATCTCCATCCGCAAATTATTGTGCCAAGTTCATTCAACTTTCGTTGGCCGACATGCTTCGGTCGTATTTTGCTGCCCTCGGTGTAGCTGCGGAACCGTAGCTCTATAGGTCCTTTTATTTTTATGCCCCGGATCTTTATATCTGGGGCATATTGTTTTTGCCCTGTCTGTCTGTCTGTATGTCTGTCTGTCTGTCTTTCTGTCCGCAACTTTAACCTGGCTCATAACTTTTAAACCAGATGAGATAGGACCTTCATATTTGGTATGTGTATTGATTATGTGAAGCTGAATACCATTACGCAAATTTCACTAAGATCAGGTCAAATGTCAAGGTCACAGAGGTAAAAAAGGTCAACATATAGATTTTGCTATAGCTCGTTATTAACAATTGCCAGATACTTGATATTCTATATGTGAATGGATTCAATAAAGCTTAATACAAATCCATCACAAGCATTTGGGTCAGGTCAAAGGTCAAGGTCACTGAGTACAAATTTAAGAACTTTAACAAAAACTTTAACATTGCATACATTTGTATATATTTTCAACCAGATGTGATAGGACATTAATATTTGGCATGTATATTGGTTATATGAAACTGAACAGCATTACTCAAATTTAACACAGGTCAGGTCTAGATCACAAAGTCAAGGTCACAGAGGTCAAAATGGTCAAAATCTAGATTTTGCTGAAGCTCGTTAATTACAATTGCTAGAGGCTACATATTCTATATGTGAATAGATCTAATGAAGCTTAGTACAAATCCACCAAAAAATTTGGTCAGGTCGAAGATCAAGGTCACTGAGTGAAAATTTAAGTTAACATTGCATGCCTATCTCTTTTCAACCAGATGTAATAGGACCTTCATAACTTTGGTCTGTTTATTGATCATATAAAGCTGAACACCATATCTTATGCAAATTTCACTAAGGTCAGGGTCACAGAGGTCATAAAGTCAAAATCTAGATTTTGCTTTTAGCTTGTTAATTACGATTGCAAAAGACTTGACTCTATATCTAAATAGACGAGTTTCCAAATGGTGAATTTTCCCGGAAAATTTTGACGTCACAATATATAGATTTTTGGACGTCACAATGCTACATGACGCAATTTACTCCGATTGACCCCAGGTCAATCGAGGCAATTCATTCATAGCCTAAAACGAAATTGGAAATTCGTCTTACAGGGTGCATAGTGTTTCACAAACACATCTTGTTTTTTTCTGATTTGGTTATAAGGAAAATAGATTTTACAAATGTTAGATTAGCGGTCTTTCAAATGTTTTAATTTGATCTGTACTGAAGAAACAATTTTTCGAAATGAGACCTAAGTAAATTTTTTTTTCTGGCCGGATACAAATCCAACCAGAATCCGAGATATTTTTTGGACAACACCGTCAATGTCTCCGTCTGCTAAAATGCACGTGCAAGGACGAAGTAGTTCCATGTATTGCTGCCCTCTTGACAGGTATTCATCAGTCTGTGTAAAAACATGGAGAAAATTTCTCCCTTTCAGCATTTTTTGGCTTGGTATGCGTATGCCATTATATTTTAAGCCCGGATTTTAAGGTTCTAGATCTTGGACAAAAGTATTCGCACGCTTCATTTTTTCTCTTTGAATTCTTTTATCTCAGAATGGTTTAATACCAATAAAATGGAGGGAAATGCTTCAACAGTGCATTAAACAACAGTCTTTCATGTTATTGCACTATCAAAATTTCGGTCCACCTTATGGGAGTAGGAGGAGCTACCAAAAGTGCATTAATATTTTGCACATTTAGTTAATGCACAGTTGAAGCTTCTCCCCTTTTCACGGATTACATTATGGAAACCTGGGACTAATATAACAGGGATATGAAACTATTTAACAAACCAGTTTGATCGAAGAAAAGGCGGTGTCCAGGCTATGATTTTCGGCTGTAACTTTTGATTTACTCAACATAAAATTATTCTAAAAAATTTGCCGAAAAGCTGATTTATCATATATTAACAACATTAAATTTTAATTCACACAACAATTAAATCCTAATTAAAAATGGGTAATAAATACAACAGGGGTTGTTTTCTTGTGTATAGAAGTTGTAAAATTATCGAGAAACCGTCCAATAGACAAATGACAGTTATCGATGATTAATGAGCGTCAGAACAATGAAAATCAAGAAAATTGGCTAACTTTAACTCGTTAGTTTACCTGTCAAATTCCATCCTACCATTACGAAATTTTATCAGTATAAAGCTCTTTGTATTGGGTTTATATTCTTATATAATTTATGCAGGAAAGATTTTTAACAGTGCTGATATATTTTGACTGATGTGAACACGCTCATGCAATTTTTAGAAATAAATTTTTGAGTTCAAACACTAAACTTTTCCCTGTGTATTTTACAACTAAATTTTCAACGAAATTTAAAGAAAAATATACCATGATTCGCATCGAAGTTTCATCTTTTCAATCATATAAATTTTGTAGCATTAAATATTTTGTGGAAAATAGGAACTGTACTGAAAAAAACGTCATGAAGTGTAAAATTTCGCTATATATTGTTCAAAAATTCAAAATTACCCAAGTTTAAGAGCAAAGTTTGTGTACTTTGGAATAAATTAATTTTACAAAAAATATACTATGATTTTCAGCAGTATTTTTTCTATAAAATGGTGTTCTTTGTATTAAAATCGGTGGAAAAATGTAGCTGTAAAGTGTACTAAAACTTTCCTATGTTTCAACAGAGAAATGCTAAAAAATATGACGATTTACAGGTAAATCTGCCGAGACACCGAAATTGTAAGAAATGTGAATGTTTCAAATCCCTGTTATATTAGTCCCAGTGGAAACTGACTTAAAAAAAAAACATGACAAAACAAAAACCAAAAAAGAAAACAAAAAAGTCAATTAACCGGCCACTATTGTAATGAGTAATTCTGAAAGCAAACGACCATGACGACTGTGCCTTGATACCATTCACTAATTACGACAGATTTAACCTCGATCCCCACTCCGGTAAATCTACGTCAGTGCCATATTGTAGCTTATTTATTACAATACATTGTATATACTCAAGTAATTGCAAGTTCAAACCCCGTGGGGGTGGGGGTAGACCGAATTATCTGTCATTTACAAAGCTACTTCTATCATCCTATGTTTATCTTTAACTGATCTGACTTTTTCATTTTTATTTTCATCCCCCCTGCTTAGCGAAAGCGGGGGGATTATGTAATGCAGTCCGTCCGTATGTTCGTACGTACGTATGTGTGTAGTGCTCCCCGATAGCTCTGGAACTATAAGAGGTAGAAATTTGAAACTTGGCACCATACTAGAGTATGATCTGCTCTAGCGTGCTAGGGGTTCGGAGTTTCTGTCAAACGCCCTAGGGGCAAATTATGGGCGAAAACGAATTTTCGCGATATCCAATAATCAAAGAAATCTCCAATGCTATTTGGGCTAGAAAGTTGAAACCCGGGAATCGACTCGCATATTATGTGGCAACTTCACAGAGGGCGTCAGAATTTCCGTATGACCCCTCAGGGCATTGCCTCTAGGGGGTCCAAAAAACGAAAAAATTGATTCAGCTAGAAATCCTCTTACACCTTAAGTTGCAGAAACCTTGTTTTAAGGGTATTAGTAACACTATAAAAGTTGTCCGTGCCGAAGGTTTCGGTATTTTGAAATTTGTCCTCAGGGCGGAATAATGAGCGAAATTGTATTTCGAGTTATCCAGTAATATGTGAAATCTTCTGAAGCATTTATGTTTGGAATCTAAAATATTCTATATGAGTTCCATTATGTTTATCTAATTTGCAAACGATAGCGGACATTTGGTATGACCCCTGGGGGCATGCCCTTAAGGGACCAAAAAACTTAAAACAATTAGTACACAGCATATGATAGGAACTTTATGTATAATTTTCATTTTGTGGTTTACATTTTCATGAGGAATTACTAGAATCACTTTTGGAATCCAAGATAAGAATTTATACTTTTGGCTTCAGTGCCAAATTTGGTAAATTTCCTGAAAATGTCAAAGACCAATAATTTTTGAAATTCTAACATGAAATCATATAATTAAGCAACTCTTTAACATCATCAATTAGTATGAACACTTAAATTTCAAAAATATGATTCTTATATTGGTAAATTTCCTGAAACTCTCAAAGACCCATTACTCTTTGGAATTTTACCTAGCAACCATATCTTTTATGGTGCCTTATTATATCGGTGATCATTTTCAATAGTCAGATTGCAAAAAACTTTGACTTTAATTTTGGTAAATTTCCTGAATGTCTTAAAGACCTGTTATTTTTTGGAATTCTACCTAGCAACCATATCTTTTATTATTCCTAACAGTAATGATGATCATTTTCAAAAGGAAAATTGCAAAAAACTTTGATTATAATTTTGGTAAATTTCCTGAAACTCTCAAAGACCTGTTATTTTTTGGAATTCTACCTAGCAACCATACCTTTTTCAATTCCTTACATTAAGAATTATTGTTTTCAATAGAAAGACTGCAAAAATCTTTGATTCTTATTTTGGTAAACTTCCTGAAAGTCTTAAAGACCTGTTATGTTTTTTGAATTCTACCTAGCAACCATATCTTTTTCAATTCCTAACAGCAATGATGATCATTTTCAAAAGTCAGATGGCAAAAAACTTTAATTCTAAATTAAATTTTTATTGATGAATCCTATATATATATATACATTTTCAAAACCAAACTTTAGTGTTGTTTCAAAAAAGGGGATCGGGGGGATTGCAATCTCTGATTGACCTTTTTTCATTAATTTTTTATATTGCTAAAAATAAAAAAAATAATAAAAAAAGTCAGATCAGTAAAAGATAAACATAGGATGATAAAAGTAGCTTTGTAAACGACAGATAATTTGGTCTAGGGTGGGGGAGTAACTTAGTATATTTTCAGGCAGGGGATGTGCCAAGTCGATCTTGAAAACAGAAAATCGATCTTGAAAACATATGCCCCGAATTTATATACTTGTGTACGTAAAACATGCCCCAAATTTATATAACAACACTATATTTTAAACCCCAGCCCCCTCCCCTTTCAAACCTTTCTAGTATAATTTTTAGATTCACATTCCACTCTGACCAGTGGAGACACTCAATGAAAAATAAACCTTTTATCTAACCAATGCCAAAAGCATTAACCAATGTATTCAGATAAGAGGCATGTTTAAGGGGAGGTCCAAATATCCCATATCCTATTAAGTCTGGACTGAAATATCCCTTTGAAAATTGAAGATATCAAATTAATTATTGAAATATCCCGTTTTCAATAGTCAAAAGATCCCATATCCCAGTACTTTTTGTCTCTAATATCCCATATCTCATATATATATGCGTTTACAAAAGTCGTAACTATCCCATATCCCAATATACCCTAAACAAGCCTCTTTTTGGTTAAATATTACATGAAATTTTCATTTTTTTTTTTAAGAAAAAGAAGATTCCAACTCCGCATCCTCTGGATCTACCATTGCGAAAGTATATTTCTTCAAATTCTTGTTTTTGCAGCTCCTACCATTTCGTAAAAATTAAAAAAAAAATGAAAAAAGGTCAATCAGAGATTGCTCACAGTTTTGGACCCATACTAAAGTTTGGTTTTGAAATGTATAAAAAGGAATCATCAATATAAATTTAATTTAAAATTATAGATTTTTGGAGTCTTTCTATTGAAAACAATGATTCCTAATATAAGGAATTGAAAAAGTCATGGTTGCTAGGTAGAATTCCAAAAATAACAGGTCTTTGAGAGTTTCAGGAAATTTACCAAAATGAGAATCAAAGTTTTTTGCAATCTGACTATTGAAAATGATCATCATTGCTGTTAGGAATTGAAAAAGGTATGGCTGTTAGGTAGAATTCCAAAAAAATAACAGGTCTTTGAGAGTTTCAGGAAATTTACCAAAATTAGAATCAAAGTTTTTTTGCAATCTGACATTAGAAAATGATCATCATAACTTTTAGGAATGGAAAAAGATATGGTTGCTAGGTAGAATTCCAAAAAATAACAGGTCTTTAAGACTTTCAGGAAATTTACCAAAATAAGAAAGTTTTTTGCAATCTGACTATGGAAAATGATCTCTGATAAAATAAGGCACCAAAAAAGATACAGTTGCTAGGTAAAATTCCAAAAAGTAATGGGTCTTTAAGAGTTTCAGGAAATTTACCAATATAAGAATCATATTTTTTAAGTTTAAGTGGTCATACTAGCTGATGACATTAAATAGTTGCTAAATTATTTGATTTTATGTTAGAATTTCAAAAATTATTGGAAATTTACCAAATTTGGCACCAAAATCATGAAAATTAAAATTCTAAATTCTAATCTTGGATTCCAAAAGCAATTCAAGTTATTCCCCATGAAAATGTAAACCACAAAATTAAAATTATGCATAAAGTCAGGGATTTTTCAGGGTATTTTGGGAAATGGCATTTTAATCCAATTTGGGAAATTTTTTTATGGACAAAAGATGAATTTTGGGAAATTGTAATATGAATCTTTATAACTGATGTTAATTTAGATAAATTCATTTATTTTATTTGATTTTGCAAAATTTCATATTTTTATATATTGCAACTATATTAAAAACTTATGATAACACCAGAAACATAATATATTGATGAAATCCAGGCAGGCAGTTAGAAACAACCATGAATTCATGTTAAAGTTGTTGCCTTCAGTTGCACAATTCTTTAATGAGTAAATGTACATTGACAATTTTAAGGTGCCTGCAGAAGAAAGAGGATACAAAATCCGAAGTTTTTTCTCCGATCTGGTTCCGAATTTTATGCAATCCGGAAGTTCGCCATTTGCAATTTTGTTGACAAACCATAGGATTGTTTTCACTTGATTTTGACCATTCTATCGTGAATATTTACACAAAACACAAGCGGTATTCCAATTTCATGCATCCTTGAAATGTTTTTCTGTAAATAAAGTGTGGGTACTTGTCAGAAAGTTTAAAAACAGGATCGTTTATAAGATTGGTTTTGTTAATATGACGATAACTAGATACAGAAATAATTTGATTTCATCATCCTTATAACCAAGTTTAGTGAACCCAGTAACTATTTGAAAATTGGGAATTTATTTACTACAAATTGGGAAAAAAGTAAGGAAATTCCCATTGGGAATGGGGCCGATATTCGGCCCCTAAGAGATGGGTGAAAAATCCCTGAAAGTTCCAGTCATATGCTGATTGCTTATTGTTTTACGTTTTTTTGTCCCTTCAGGGCATGCCCCCAGGGGTCATACCAAATGTCCGCTATCATTAGCAAATTAGAAAAATGTAATGGAACTCATATAGAAAGTTTCAGATTCCAAACATAAACACTTCAGAAGATTTCACGTATTACTGGATAACTCAAAATACAATTTCGCTCATTACTCCGCCCTGAGGGCAAATTTCAAAATTCCGAAACCTTCGGCACAGACAACTTTTATAGTGTTACTTATGCCCTTAAAACAAGGTTTCTGCAACTTAAGGTGTAAGAGGAATTCTAGCTGAATCGTTTTTTTCGTTTTTTGGACACCCTAGAGGTCATGCCCTGAGGGGTCATACGAAAATTCTGACACCCTCTGAGAAGTTGCTACATAATATGTGAGTCGATTCCCGGGTTTCAACTTTCTAGCCCAAATAGTCTTGGAGATTTCTTCAATTATTGGATATCGCGAAAATTTGTTTTCGCTCATAATTTGCCCCTAAGGCGTTTGACAGAAACTCCGAACCCCTAGCGCGCTAGAGCAGATCATACTCTAGTATGGTGCCATGTTTCAAATTTCTACCTCTTATAGTTCCAGAGCCATCGGGGAGCACTACACACATATGTACGTACATACGGACGGACTGAATTACATAATCCCTGCCGCGCTAAGCGGGGGGATAAAAAAGGGAAATATATAAAGTAAATGTGTAATTGGAAAATAAAACGCTGGTTACCTTAGGCCAAAAAGAAAAATGTGTGTTTACTGTAGTCTGCTGAAAAAAATAAGGGTCGGTAGGTCGGGAATCTTTTTTTTTTTTTTTTTTTTTTTTTTTTTCAGGCATCGTCAATGAAATCCGGAAAAATTTCGGGTCATTCCCAAGTCCGTTCCGAAATTAATCCTACAAACCAGAAGTACTGCTATTTGCATTGTGTTTTGGAAGAAACTTGGCATATTTCTTGATTTTTGTCTATTTGAATGTCTTTTGAACCAAATAAAAAGTTTAAATGTCTATTTTATTAACTTTTCGTATCAGCGGAAGCATGTTACCTATCAATTTACAGAGGTCTGTATCAAAATAGGGTCGGTTGATAACAACGTTGAACTTTTTTTTATGAGAATCAATAAAAAGTTCTAGGGTCGGCATCTAAAAAATAGGGTCGGTCGGACTACCGTAAACACACATATTTTTTTTTTTGGCCTTATAATGCATATAACCTGAAACTATCCATCTATCCTTAAAAAGTGTGCATGTTTTAAATCACGCGCTAATTACACGTGGTTGCTACCTGTCATTCATGTTACAGATAATCAGCACTATTGAGAAAATGTTTTTATGCGCCGGTTGAAAGACGGATGATTATGGTATACCCTCCGTCTGTCCGTCCGTCTGTTAACTTTTTGGTTGCCGGAGATTTTTTCTGTAACTGCTTGACATATTGATTTCATATTTGGTATATTAGTATATCTAGGTCAGATACAGATCAAGATCTTATTTGACTTCGGTTGGTTGATTTTGTACAGAGTTATGGCCCTTGGACTTATTGAAATTTTGAAAAATATAGGTTTCCAGATTTTTTTTCTGTAAGTGCTTGACATATTGATTTCATATTTGGTATATGAGTATACAGATCAAGATCCAATTTGGTTCCGGTCGGTTGGTTTTGTACAGGGTAATGGCCCTTTGACTTAGTGAAATTTTGAAAATATAGGTTTCCCTAGTTTTTTTTTCTGTAACTGCTGGACATTTTGATTTCATATTTGGTATGTTAGTATATCTAGGTGAGATACAGATCAATTTTGAATTTTGTTTTGGTCTGTTGATTTTGTGCAGAGTTATGGCAGGTAGACTTGGTGAAATTTTGAATAAGATAGGTTTCCAGAGTTTTATTCTGTAACAGCCTGACATATTGATTTGATATTTGGTATATGAGTGTATATAGTTGAGATACAGATCAGGTTTTAGTTTAGTCCTGATTGGTTGATTGTGTATGGAGTTAGGGCCCTTGGACTTAGTAAATTTTTGAAAAACATTAGTTTCTCCACCTTTTCTTTACGTTAATATATTGATTTGATATAGTATATGATTGTATGTTTAAAAATTACTGATTAAGTTTAAATTTAGTTCCTGTTGAATGATTTTTGTGGACTTTAATGGCCCTTGGACTAAATATTTTTTTGAAAATTTATTTTTTTTGCACCTTTCTATGCATTAACTTTACATATTAATTTGATATTTGTTAATTGTTACATCTTGGTAAGGCACATATTCTGTTTGATTTTTTTTTCAATCAAAATTTTGTTGAGGTCCAACAATGCCATAAAGCTCGAGTTGACAGTGGATGGGCGTATCATGCTCTCTTTGCGCAGCAGTTTATTCATTGGTCATATTACAAATCATATATAGCACTGCCTTACTCATTAAAATATTTATTGCACTCAAAACGCTAACATGTTTTGGTGCAATAAATATTTTAATTTGTAAAAGCGGTGCTATATATATTACATATATATCATATAAAATCACATTTTTTCAAAAAAAATTATTGAGAAGCCAATTCTTATCTGATTTCCAGTCTGTGCCAAAAACTTTTTCAATCACTAGCCTCAGGGGCTAGTAAGGTCCCGTGTTGTACTAGCCCGAACTCAATTTCACCAGCCCTTATAGCAGATTCTTTGTTAATAAGGTACAATTTTAACTAGCCCACCGGGCTAGTGACTTCAAATTTTTACTAGCCCGAGACTGAATTTACTAGTCCCGAGCGTAGGGCTAGTGGCTAAAGGCACAGACTGGATTTCAATTAAATTTACAACAATAAACTCAGAATGCTGTGTAATTGCATGTTTATTTCTATATCAATTTCTTGATGGTAGTTTAAAAGAATCAGCAATTTAAACAAGAAGTAAAATTTTGATGTCACAATTTTACTTACATCAATAGGGAATTGTGACCCTAAATTTTTATACGACTGCAAAAACTTTTGCGGTCGTATAATTGTATGGTGCTGTCATCGTCGTTGTCGGCGTCGTTGTCTGTAGACACTTTTGCTTTTGGTCAATAACATTTAGTTCAAGTTGATCAAGCCTTATGAAATTTTAAGGCAATGATCCTTGGCACAAAAGGAGGGCTTGGATCAGTTTTGGTCATTGTGGCTCTGCCCTTTTAAAAAAAAAGGGACCAAAAAGGATTAAATTTGGTGTTTTCACACATGTGGCTGTGGAATCTTTATTATTTATTGGATTTTGATGAGGTTTCTTTCAGTGTGCTCCGTAGGACATTTCCAATCTGCAGAATGCCAAAGGATTTCACATCGCATGTACTGTTCATGAGATAAAGGGCCCCAAAAGTGGCGAACTTCAAAAATTATATTCTTTAGCCGAGTTGCGACGAAGTCGAACTCGGCTTATAATTTGATGAATGGTGTCTTGGCGTCCAGGCGTCAACTTTTGGTTTCCGCACGATATCTTGAGAACCACATGTCATATCTATATGAAACTTTGCACAGGCATGGGTTATGATTAGAGGAAGATCCCTATTGATTTTGAGGTTTGTGCGACAAAGGTCAAGGTCACAAATTCTAAAAATAGAACAAAAATTTGACTTATTCGTTTCCACACAATATCTCCAGAACCACATTACACATCCAAATAAAACTTGGCATAGACATGAGTTAGGATTAGAGGAGGAACTCTATCGATTTTGAGGTCTGTGCAACAAAGGTCAAGGTCACAACTTCTAAAAAATGTAACAAAAATTAAACATTTCAATTAAGCCTAAAATCACATGTTCGGTATTATTTGATAACAAAAATAGCTAAAAAAATTTTTATTTTTCATACAAAAGTAGTTTTTATACTGCTAGAACATGTAAATTCATTTTATAGTTCAAATTATGTTCACCAAGAAACTTTTTTTTGGGTGTCAATAAATTACAAATTAGATAGAATGAAAAGTCAGAATAAAAAAAAGGAGGTAATAAAACTAAGGGAGGTAATTAATTTAATATGAAGAAGTGTTCAGTAGGTCTCACTAACCACTTCCGGGTCAATTGGCCCCTCAGTCATAAAGTTCCTAAAGAACCAAAATTTGAAAATATGGTGTTTCAAGTCATAAATAGTATATTTTAAAGGTGAGAACACCATAAAAGGGCTTAAATGAAAGCTCATAGCATATAATTATGGGAACAAGTGTCATATTTGAAGAAAGTGTATGAATATTGTGTAAGGGCATTAGTCATGGTGGGGCAGCACATGTCATCAAAAATGTAAATATTTCATATTTTTATTCGTTGCAATTTTGTGAGAAAACTAAATGGTGACCCCCATATTTTTACAACAGGTTTGGATTCCTTAGATAAAATGCTTCGAAATGATATATGACATGACTCACGTTAACCGTATATGTTGAGGGCAAAACTTTGAAATTGCCTGTTTTTGCCTTGATTATAACCGGTTATTGAGACCATATTACTAAAAGTCCAGTAAAAATAAGGGAGGTTATTAATTTAATATGAAGAAGTGTTCAATATTACTAAAATTCCAGTAAAAATAAAATTTTGGATGAAAAAAAAAATACATTTGTGTATTCGGATTTTTTGTAAATTATTGATTTCAGAAATACATATTACCTGAAGTATAAGGGGAACCTCTGCTCAAATTTTTATTGAATGGTGGTCTGAAATGGGTTGTAATGGATAGTGGAGCTTTCAGTTGCAATGGAAACCAAACCAGAACACTGAATCTTTGGAAAAAAAAGTGTTCTGCTACATATTTTCCGTCACAATATAAATTAGATTATAAGGGGAACCCCTGCCAAATTTTTTTTTATGAAAGGGGGACTCAGAATGTTTTGATTTCAGCAATACATATTACCTGGATTATAAGGGGAACCCCTGCCAACATTTTTTTTATGAATGATGGTCTGAAATGTGTTTTGATGGATAGTGGAGCGAAACCGAACCAGAAGATTGAATCTTAGAAAAACAGTATTCTGCTACATATTTTTCTTCGCAATTTTAGATATTTGTATTAACTAGATTATAAGGGGAACCCCTGCCAAATTTTTATTTTGAAAGGGGGACTTTGAATGTTTTAAAACTGATTTCAGCAACATGTATAACCTGGATTATAAGGGGAACCCCTGCCCAAATTTTTTTTGGACGGTGGTCTGAAATGGGTTGTAATGGATAGTGGAGCTTTTAGTTGCCATGGAAACCAAACCAGAACACTGAATCTTTCAAAAAAAATTCTGCTTCACAATTTCAGAAATATGTATAAACTAGATTATAAGGGGAACTTCAGCCATTTTTTTTTTTGAAAAGGAGGGAGGGGGCTTGGAATGTTTTGATTTCAGCAATATGTATGTAACCTGGATTATAAGGGGAACCCCTGCCCAAATTTTTTTTGAGAGGTGTGAAATAAGTTGCAATGGATAGTGGAGATTTTGGTTGCTATGTATACCAAACTAGAAAACTGAAATTATTAGAAAAAAGGTATTCTGATACACACTTTCAATTACACACTTTCAATTTCAGCAATAATAAAATAAAAAACTAGATTTTTAGGGAGAACCCCTGCCGAAAGTTTTTTTGGAAAGGAACTTGGAATGTTTTAAACTTCCTCAAAAGTTCCATTATAAATCTCTAATTGAAAAAGGAAGAATTTACCGGTATATGCTGATATGCAACTATTTGCCTATCCGATGATGTACTTATGAAAATAACAAATGTTCCCAACTCGGCTTTCGCACCTTTGGTGCGTTAACTGATTTTTTATTTTTAGTCTGATTTTGATGCAGTTTTTATACGACCGCAAAAATTTTTGCAGTCGTATATTGGTATGGTGCTGTCGTCGTCGTCGTCGTCTGTAGACACTTTAGTTTTTGGTCAATTACTTTAGTTCCAGTAGATCAATCCTTATGAAATTTTAACATAATGTTCTTTGGTACAAAAGGAAGGCTTGGCTTAGTTTTGATCATTGTGGCCCCACCCGTTTTTAAAAAAGGGGCCAAAAAGGGTTAAATTGGGTGTTTTCACATGTTTGTCTGTACAATCTTTATTATTAATCGGATTTTGATGGGGTTTCTTTCAGTGTGCTCCTGAGGAAATTTCAAATCTGAAGTATGCCAACGGATTTCAGGTAGCATGTACCTCTCACGAGATAAATGGGGCCCAACAGGGGCAAATCTCAAAAAAAAAAAAAAAATTATTTTAAGTCCGATTTTGATGCAGTTTTTTTTAATGGATTCCTTGTGAAAAATTAATATGGCACTCAGCTATTAGATGTTTGTTAACTTGTTTCCTTTCCCAGCTATGAGGGGCCGAAAGGGGCTAAAATTGCGAATTTGCAGATTATGTAGAATTTTTATTTTTCATCGGATTTCGATGGGATTTTTTCTTTGGATTCCTCTTGATCTAAGCTTTCAGTAGTATGCCAACGGATTTTGTGTAGGTCATACCGTTTCCGTGCTACAAGGGGTCAAAGGGGCCAAAAATGCAATTTATCTAAATATGTC
>MJUU01009887.1:0-16914 GCA_002080025.1 Modiolus philippinarum
TCGTTATTTGGCAAACATATTTAAAAATGTGACTATCAAGCAATGAATTACTAGCATCGGGTATTGACAGCAAACTACACCAATAGAATCATTCCTATTTTACTGAAGCTATAAATTCTAAAAAGCTTCATTCAGCAACCTGGCTATCGATATACTCAGATCCTCACAATAAATCTGTAGGATTAGGGGCAATACTAGAGAAAACAAAATTAAAACAAGATGTGTTTGTGAAACACTACATATGCCCCCAGATTCCGATTTTTACCCCTTTTTGACCCCTATGACCTTGACCTTTGACCTTTGACCTAATTTTTTTTTGCATATTTATGTTCCTTTTGACTAGACCTATACACTTGCCAAGTATCAAAAGTCTACCTTATATAGTTCAAAAATTATAGCCAAGGTTAAAGTTTCGGACGCACAGTCAAAAAGACAGACAGCCAGGACAAAAACAATATGCCCCCCGATCCTCGATCTGGGGGCATAAAAATATATAAAATGAAAACCAGAAGTAATGAAAAACATACTACTTTTTACAAAAAAATTAATCTTAATGTATAAATATAACAACCATTACGGTAGAAATTGAATCATAAAATAGCAATGTGTAAAGGATTGAACATAGTAAAGGTATCGCTGCACAAAATGTCTTTATCTTGAAATTAGTTCTGAATGAACGAGGAAAGGATATGGAGTAAAGGCATATGAGGTAAAGTCTATACAAATGCAGGATAAGGCCACGTAAAATTAATTAATAGATTCTCATCCCCACCCGCCCCATTTTTTCCAAGCTCAAAATTTTTTTTATTTTCAATTATTGAGAAATTTTCTTTAAATTCCTATCAATTTTAGTGAAAATCAGTAAAAAATATAAAATAAAACCCTCCCACCCGCCCCAGATTTTTTGTTACAGGTGGATGAGAATCTACAAATTAACTTGATAGGGCCTAAAACCAAGCAATTAAACATTTTGTTGCTGTTGTTGTTATTCACCATGAGGCCTTCTACAGCGAGCTTTGCATTTCATAATTATACAATCCAATTTTTGCCTTGTTACCATGGTAACTAAACTTTAACATTGATCTTCTAGGATACTTACAGTTTGTATTCTTACCCCACCGAGATTTTTATATTTTTTGAACAATTAATCTAGCTGTGCGCTACAACAAAGGTATATGCAGTTGGTTCCTATCCTGAAAAATGACAAAATAACCATAATTCTATCAAAAATTTTCGTTGAAAAGGGACCAATTTCTTGATTGTTTGATAGCCTCGTTATGACAGCATATTTTTGAAAAGTGCTAAAACTGTTTTTTGAGATTGTCAATAGTGCCCTAAATTAATATCACAAAAAGTTATATATGAAATGCATTATTGTTCTAAATGTATATATGTTTTATTGTTTAATTGTTTGTGTTTTGTATGTATCACCGGACACTTGGGAGCTTTTATTTCGGAAAGTATAAAAAAAATGGAATTCGTTATCAACACATATTTTGGACATATTTTATTATAATTATTTCTATAAAATCTAAATTGTTAAAGTCAAGTTTCGATATCTTAGTTTTTAATTAACTGTCTTTCATCAAATTCTTATCGCGGTTTTTAGTAATCTTTAATCCTCAAATGGACTCCATTTAGACAGTGTGCTTTGTGGACAATAGTGGAAAAATCCTAATCCGCAATTTGTGTTTAATTATTTCGATATAGAGACATTTCTATGGACAACGCTAATCTCTGTTTTTATATATTGTTGTTATTTTATTTGTTACGTCAGTTTAGGTTTATAGTTCGGTTACGCCGGACTGCAAAATAAAAGTTATAGAACGGAAATATATTCCTTCTTGATTTTATAACCGGAACATCTTTTCCCCCGGTTATACGTGGTGGTTACAGTGGCTGATCCCGTACCTAGTTCTACCGTGAGTTAAATTCCCCAACCGAAAATGCATTCGTTGAGAACAGAATTCTACAGACCTTGGAGCATCCAGTCGTGTGATTATGGAACGCCATATCCGTCAGAACAAAGATATTTCGTCAATTCGGAAAACAATTTGTGCAAATTTTGCGGTAAGACTGTACATTCACAATTTCATTTCAATATATGTGCTGCCAGAAGATCTTTCTGCTATAAATGTAGACATTTTGGACATTACGCCAAGATGTGTAGTTTTCACGGACAAACGCCGGAAAAGAAAGCAAAAAGCAAATCAAAATTGAGGCGTGATGCCGAAAGATTGAAAATGTTTAAGGAAAAGAAAATCATATGTATATTTCCCTGTGTAGAATTAAACAACATGGAATTGCAGGAATTCTATACGGAGGAGCCGACCATCGAAGAGAAGAAGTGAAAACTCTAAAACAGAAAGTTAAGGACGCAAAATTTGAAAAAGAGATGGAAAAGTCACAACGTGTTAAACATATGATAAAGTGTGATTATCTGGAGAAAAAATTACGAGAAATGGCCGAAAAACACACTAAAACAATGTCGGAATTAAACAAAATAAAAAAGGAACGCACGCAAGATAAAAAGAAAATTGACGATCTTGAAACGGAAATGACAGATTACAAACTTCAAATAGAGGTACACGTGTGTAAGCCACAGAATGATCATCAGGAAAAGTTCGAAAAGGAAATATGTGATTTAAAAGAGAAAATTGAAGATATGCACCACTATAATGCCCGAATGTACGATCAAAAGTGTGAAGCTATTGACCTTCAATTTAAGTTAAATCGAGAAAAAGAAGTAATGCAGAAGGAAATATATAACCTGCAAGATCAAATAGACGAACTCCGATCTCGGAACCCAAATCAGTCACATCGCGATCAAAATAGAGGACATCACAGGGGATATCGACGAAATTTCAACAGGCAAAATTATTCGTAAAGTAATATCACTAAACATTTAATTTCTGGAATTTAGTTTTGAATAATATAGTTATGAAATTCATGCAAAAGAAGTTTTCATCTTATTTGGACTATTTATTCAAGACACGAGGACGTGTCTTCCTTAGAGCGGAGGAATATATCACCGGACACTTGGGAGCTTTTATTTCGGAAAGTATAAAAAAAATGGAATTCGTTATCAACACATATTTTGGACATATTTTATTATAATTATTTCTATAAAATCTAAATTGTTAAAGTCAAGTTTCGATATCTTAGTTTTTAATTAACTGTCTTTCATCAAATTCTTATCGCGGTTTTTAGTAATCTTTAATCCTCAAATGGACTCCATTTAGACAGTGTGCTTTGTGGACAATAGTGGAAAAATCCTAATCCGCAATTTGTGTTTAATTATTTCGATATAGAGACATTTCTATGGACAACGCTAATCTCTGTTTTTATATATTGTTGTTATTTTATTTGTTACGTCAGTTTAGGTTTATAGTTCGGTTACGCCGGACTGCAAAATAAAAGTTATAGAACGGAAATATATTCCTTCTTGATTTTATAACCGGAACATCTTTTCCCCCGGTTATATATGTATGCTCCCCTTCGGGTCGTTGTCTCTTTGACACATTCCCCGTTTCCCTTCTTTTTTCTATGTCAACCCGCAAGGGTAAAAAGTAGCATTAATAAAGTATCAATAAACAGACTGGCGTGTCTGTAAGGCACATTATTTGGATTCTACGACCCTGTTTCGAAAATCTATATACCTCTTGATTAACACTTTTAAAATCATATCACAATTTTTTGTACAAATAACATGCAAAGTAAATATATTCTAGCATGTTTGGTAAATGTGGCAAAAGTGAAAAGAGTTGAACAGACAAGATGTACACCTTTTTTCGCACATAAACCAAAAATGACCATTTTTCGTAAAGATGTGCAATGTGAAAATACTGACTATGTAAAAGTGTTTGCTATATGGGTAAAACATTGTGCAAAATAAAACTTTCCAGCATAAAATAGCATTGCAGTTATGAGAAGAAACCATGTGCTCTTTTCGTGAAATGCCTTCAAGACTGTCCAATTTGGACAATTAATAAATTACACGAAATAAAGAATCATCGTCGCAAGCATATGCTTAAATTTTGTACATTACTTCTTAAAAAAACGTATGAGAAGTATGATAAGTCCTGTACCCTTGGTAGTGTGATTTTCAATATTGCAATATTCTCATGATTTGTATTGTTTCTTTTCTTTTGAGGGCTCAGTCATTTCCCTGTAGCTAAATTTATTTTGAATTATTACATCATAAGATGTCATCTATATTCATTTTTTACGATAAATCTTATTGAAACTCTAACTTCAAAGGGAGATAATTTGAAACTGATGTTTCAAAAAATGTGGCTCGAACCGCCAAGGGCGAAGAGGACAGGAGCGGGTCGTAACCCTTAGCTGGCGAAGATGATTTGTGTATTGCTTTTGAAACAGACTCTCTAATTTTCGTCATGTTGAAAGCCTAAGTGCGAAAAATCTCCTCTCTATTATAAAATGGTCAATCTCGTCCTACCATTGACACGGGAGGATTATATATATTGAAAGATTTCTACAAATATATGGATTCCCCGTATGTATTTTAACAGCTCCTATTCGCAAAATATCTGTAACACCCATTTCAAATAAAGCCCCACTTGTTTTACAACTGCATTTTTAATTACAAAGCTTTTTAACAACCCTATGCATCGATACCTTGTTGTTCCAGGAATCAAACTTTCAGAAATTTTAAAACTTTATTTAGTTAGCTATTTTTTTGGCTTTCATTTATCAGTTTTTACAGATATTTCGGTTAATGGGTTTCGGTTGTGGTTTGAACTGCATTGAAGAGACTTAAATTGTTGAGATTGAAATGGCCCTCTCCAGAAATTAACAGTAACTTTGGTTTTATATCAATTATTGACAAAACATCGTAGTAGTGAACTATGCAGTAGTAGTGAAAACCTCTTAATCAAGATAGTTCACAATGACAACTAGCGAACGCAAATAATTAATTATATCATCGTAGACGGCAGCTAAAAGATAAATTATCCGCCTCACAACCTTAACAAAGTACACATCGTGACCCTCAGTTGAACAACGGTATTAATTCTGGGTGTACAAATTAAAGACTATTGAGTCATAAACCAAGACGAAACCGTAGTAAATCACAGACTCATTACATTTAAGCTAATAAACATTATTAAAATAAACATTATTAAAATAAACATTATTAAAATAAACATTTATGATCTATTAACTAAATTACTAGTTTAATATGCTATAAACATCGCCCAAGTTGGCACTCCATGGCGGGTGGGGAGCAAGGGAGTGACCTTGATATAATTTTTGTCAAGAATACCGCTTAAGTGCACGCTAGGGGCCTTCTTGATCTCGCTTGATGGGGTGAATATTTTTCACCTCTAGTTGAAGACCCTCAGGCGACATCAAGATGAAGACAGGAATAAAAGCCCTGTCCTTGATAAACTGGAGTTTTCTATGTATCGTGTGCGTTTTTGTCACATGTACATTCACTCCATATCCTTTCATTTTTCCTATTAATTTCCTATGTTTGAGTTCTAGTGCTGCTGATGAGGAATTAATTTCAGAAATGGCCATATAGCTCATTAAAATTTATTGCAGTATGAGTTAACATGTGTTATGGTCTCAGGTCCATTTACTCAATATCATTTCGTAAAATATTATGATTAAGCATTTGGCATTTTGGCGGCGGGAAATATAACGTGAGAAATGGATCATAATGACCCTTCCGCATAAACATGGCTGTTTAATTGACTACTAAAATTAAGTTTCTTACGACATAAAACCATTGCTATACAGGAATTCTAAACTCAAGTAATAGAAACTAATACATTTCAATTTTCTTAAACTTCAAGATTTTCACATAGTTCTGACCTTTCCGATTTAATCAAATTAGATTTTATATAAATCTTAAATTTTACATGAACAAAGACAACGCCAGTTCACGACAGTTTCATTTCTTTCTCTCCATGGGAAAATTAAAGGGTAGGCCGTCCCTTGTGGGCACGTCAGGATTCCTCTGTTTGGTTAATTTTTCAACACATGTGCTTGCTGTCAAAATAATGCGTTATTTTATTGCAAACACCAATTTAAGTTTCTAAATTAATCATTTACATCCTTAAAAATTGATGTTAGTGGAAGAATGTTCATATCACTTTACAGCAACCTTTCTAACATTTACTTAATACCAAAATATCTTTATTTTCACTAATTTAGCTTTGTCAACAACAAAAAATAAAATAAAAATATTTTTTTTTTATAATTCTCTTATAATGAGAAAAGAGAGAAAACAGGAAACATCTACAATGGCTGAAATTTACAATTACATGCTACAATTTGCCATGGAACTACACATGAAAAACACAAATAGGACGAAAGATAAACGTAAACGGTATACATTCATGAATAATAAATATACAAATTGTCTTGACTACTTAGTAAGAATATATCAAGATAGTTTAAATTTTATGATAAAATATTTGCTGGTTGTCCAGTTGTTCAGAAATCAATTCATTTTATTAAATTTTTGTTTATAGCATTTTTTGCCGATTTTTTATGATGAACCTTTGGGGTGTTCACTAGAATACAATTGTGATATCTTTTATGCATGAAAATCATCGGTCCATTCACAAACAGATCTAGAACATCGGGATATTTGAGTACTAAAATCTGTGCATCTACGAATATGTGAGTTTATACAAACATCGAGATGTCTAAAATAATCTATATATTATCTACAAATATCTATATGCCTACAAACACGGGCGTATAAACAAACATTGGGATATCTAGAAACATCGAGATATATACTATAAGATATTGAGTCTTTGACAATTGCAGTTTATAAAAACATCAGGATTTCTAACAAAAAAAAACCGATGAATCTGCAAACATCTCGTATCCACAAACATCAGAGTATCTATAAACGTTGTTTCAATATTCGAAGCAACTTGAGACATCGCTCTGTATTCAAACATCGGGTGCATACAAAAATTATGGTATCTATAAGAGTATTTGGAGATGAAATGAAATTCACTACTTTTTCTGTTGTCCAAGGCATAACTAGATAAGAATACAACAAAAGACATAAATACTGTAATTAATCTTATCAATACAATGAACAATCGAGAGAAATATATACATGTATACATTCTAAATTTAATTTATGTCATCTTCGAATCATTTGCATTTATGTAAAAGTCTGAAGAAAATGGTCTCTTCTGGATTTTATTTCTTATGTTAGTTAATTTTGTATAATCGTTTTTTTATGTTACTCGTTATGACTGAATTTTGTACGATCGTGTTTTATGTAAATGTTGCCTTCTAAGGGAGTCAAACTGTGCTTTATGAATAAACTATAAACACCAAGGTGTCTACAAACATCGGGTGTTACTTAAAACATCACGCGTCTTCTACAAACATCGGGGTTTCTACAACTGTTGAGTACAAATATAGCGTCTTCTATTTACTAACATCTGGTATCTACACACCTGGTATTTACACAGATCGGTTATATACACAACTGGTATTTACACACATCGGGTATCTAAGATTGTAAGAGCACTTTGCCAGTTTAATTGATGTTTGTTGACAACCCCGCACCCATGACCAAGAGAGACATGGATGTAGCGTTGCTCGACAATTAGCAAAGAATTCCGCTTAAACCGGTGCTAGGGGCCGTTTTGAACTTACTATGAGGTATGAGCAAAGCCTCATGGTGACTTCAAGATGAAGAACAACAATAAAAGCGTTGTTCCTTTGCTTTTTTTTTACCATGTATTTGTAGAGACTTTGTCTCATGTGCATTTACTCCATATCCTTTTATTCACCATCTACACACCTGGTATTTACACACATTATGAGTATCTACAAACATCATGCATTTTCACACATCTGGTATCTACAAACATTAGGCCGCGTGTCTACAAAGTTAATTGCAATATTAAACAACGGTAGTTGGATACCTAAGAAACAAGGCAAATTATGACTACAAAAATCAGTCCGTGCAGGGGCATGGCAAAAAGGGGAACACAGAAAAACAAAGACAAAACAAGGACACAAGACATCCACAAGGCAAGAAAATAAAAAGACGACATTCAGAACTAAGGCACTCATAGTGTGAACTCCCAAGAAAACTGGGAGTGACATCAGGTGGTACGAGAGGATAAACATGTCCTGCCCCTCTAACGACACCCGTCATACTATCAGTGAGGCATATATAGTTTTGAAAGATCTGTTTTCTTGGTTAAATGTCATTTTCTAATCCGTAGATAATGAAGGTATTACTTCTCTAACAATCAAACAGTATCAACGTGAAATTTGTATTAAAAATTTAAAAAAAAAGCATTCTTGTATGTTCATTGTACAATCTTATGAATTAATGGACATTTCAGCATGCGAGAGAACTGCAATAAATACAGGTATTACTGTTTAATTTTCCGGATTAAAATGGCTCTGATCCAAAATTTTCTATAGGTGAAAATAGGACTGATACAGTTGTCCGGGGAAAATGACTATATAAAAACAGCTCCACTGATTTGATTTGCAAGACGGGGAATTATAGTACATATACCCCTACAGATCCTTAATACCTACAAGAAATATATTAACTGTCTTTTGAATGTTTGTTGAGTTATAACCATCATTCCAAATAGGTATTTCTGTAAAATTCATACAAATGTCACATTGGAAAAATTTCAATCGAAAGCCATGGGTCAACATTTTCCTCGCCTACTAAGACAACATTGAAAACTGATTTCTTCTCACATTCCCATTTTTTTGTAAACATGAAGTTTAGACCCATTTAAGCAACACAAATCTTACAGTTTATAACCATGATAACAGTAGTGTGTATTTCGGTTACAAATAAGGTTAATAAATAAAATGTTTTTGAATTTACATTCTATACTATATGGTCATTCCAACAAATCATGTTATAACGGTAATCCAACTTTTTTTTTACAACGACGTTTTCGTCTTTTTCAACAATTACCAAATTTCGAGAATTTAAACAGAAAATAACCTAAAGATGCTGGGACATGTGCATAAAAGATCACAACTTTACGTTCCCCGGGGAAAGTTCTGCATAAAATATTTCATATGGCAGAATTAGTCTCATGTCCCATTGCGCATGTGCGTCTAATCTCGTCGGCCACTACGATAATTTTATAATAGAAATATATAGTACATTGATATTATTTCGATAATTTCAATGTAATAAAGCGGGTAAATCATTTTTCCCTTGATATATTATCAAAGTTCGATAATTCCTCTTTCCTTTGATATGCATATCGTTGAAATCAATTACATTTTAGATCCGTCAATTTTTAATCAAAAATATCTGGTATAAATTCCATATATTTCTAGAAATTCAATGTTGAGATGGTGTCAATTTTAGTAAAAATGCGTAAATCGCTTCTTTTGGAATATTTTAGGGTCATTTTTAATTTTTGTACAAACTTTCCCTTGATATTTAAAGAAAGAAGAGGGAAAGGAGAACACAAAGATGAAATAAAAATAAAAATGAATTAAGTTATTAATCTGTCATTTTTTAGTTGAAATCGCTCTACTTTTCACGTTTGTTTTGTATTTGTAGAGATATAAACGTAAAGGCGGATAACTATACTATATACACACTGCTAAGCTGGGCTAACTTTGTTGTAATCAAACAATTATTGTTTAAATTGTGTAAAAGTAAAATAGTAAAGTTGCATTTTGCATGAATTTTACCTCAGCTTCTGCATTTCAAACAGTGTAGTTTGTTTTTTTTTATTATTAATAAAGATTTAATTTATATTATTAAGATCTGCAATTAATAGAAAAAAAGAAGGGAAACGGGCAATTTGTCAAAGAGACAACGATGTATGCATGTATAATGATATAAAATACTAACATGACATACTTCATATCGTCTAATAAGTTTTAGATTTGCAATACACACTGTTGGGCCACGGAATACCTGAAAAATTATTTAATTTATAAAGTGTTTATTTTATTTTGTTCAAATATTTTTTTGGGAAAAAATGTTTTTATTTATATAATTTACTACAAATCATCTCGACATTAGTTTTAGAAATTTTAAAATTAATTTTATTATATATCCACAAAATATATGGATGTTTTTGTGCACCCCGTGATGTTTGTCAATGTCTATTTACATAAGGACAATGACGCCGTAATATTAATTAATTATATAATCATGATAATCAGATCATAAAAATCTGATAGATCTATAGTTAATTTATAGTTTAAGATTCTCGTATCCAACTGGGTGTGAATAAGGCTATTTCATGTGATCATGCATTGGAAAATTTGTCAAAAATAACATTATTTAGAGATTTCCGTTTGTGACACAAGGATGACAGACATTACTTATATCAGTTTTGTACTGATTTCTAACAATTTATCGTATATTTGAATGAAGTCTTGCGTTTGAATGGCAGGAAACTGTTGTGAGTTGTCTTGTTTGTAACAAGACCAAACCATGAGACAACATTAAAATCCCACAAAATACATGGTGTGAGGTTCATCGTTGTGTTGAAGACCGTACGGTGATCCCTTATAGATGCTTTGTTTTGGGGTCTTTTTAACCTGGATACGGGATATTGTCTCCTTGAAATTTACCCCATTTCCTTTCTTTTTCATATATGTTAAAATATTTCTTGCGAAAGTTTATGATTATTGTTCTTTATATTGGAGACATCACGAGGCCACCATCAAATGAGCAATACCCAGTATACCCGACAGTTAATTCACTTGACATCAATTCGAGTGAAATAGTTGCATGTTTTTCAGTTTTTTTGTTTTTTATTGTTATACGATTGTATCGAGACCGGCATTTAAAAAAAACAAACAAAAAATATTGGACAATATTCACATAGATTGTGCTTATACGGAGCAATACACCGAAAAAAAATTAACGAGCTGAAGATTATTGGGATTTACATGTGGAAATTGTTTAGTATTTTGTCGCGCCCTTTCGACTTTTCGTTTCGTCGTTTCAATTTTCAAGTCACTACATACTTCACTACAAAGTATGTGCTGTCAGTCCCGCATCAAAGCAGGGAATATACCGTGACCAAAGGTAGAGTAGAAAGAAAAAATAACGATTTTAAACAAAATTATCTTGAGCAGAATCAAAGAACAAAATACTGAAAATGCAGTACATTTTAGTTTTGTGCTAAGTCATTTTGAAAAATTATATCAAATTTATATACAAATATGTCAACTACATGGGGTCTTGTATTTTGTTATCAGTTATTGAGATAACAAATAAATAAATACCGAAGTTACTGTGAATTTAAATTCTGCATATGCGCATTTCGACAACTTATGTCTCTTCAGTGCAGATAAAATCTAAACGTTTGGAAGACCATTATCCCAAAGATGTTTAAAAACTGATAGAGAGCAAATAACCAATATGATCTAAATGTAAAGCCAAAATCTGCTAAGGACAGAGCTTTGCATGAGGGAGATACTCCTTAGTTTTCCAGAAAATTGACAAAAATTTAGATATTGTAAGGTTCCAAATAGAATCGGCTTTCGGGTCAGCACCGAAGTACTGACTACTGGGCTGGTGAATACCCTCGGGGACTAACAGTCCACCAACAGTGGCATCGACCCAGTGGTAACAAATAAATAAATACCGAAGTTACTGTGAAGTTACTGTCAAATGATCAGAAAGCGTTGTCTAGAATTTCCTGCAACTCACAATAATTAGTAAGTAAGAGTTGTCTCGCATTAATGAGACTAATTAAGGATTTCTGACATTGATTGATATATAACTGTAACATGAAAAAATAACCAATGCTTACTGTTGGTGTAAAAGCATTCTATCACGTAAATCTCAACACAAAAAATAACAAAATTAATAAAAATTGAATTCTTTCGAAAAATTGAAGCTTTAAATATATAGCACTAGAATTCGTCCATATACCACTAGAATTCGTCCATATACCACTAGAATTCGTTGATACGGTACCAGAAGTCGTCCATATAGCACTAAAATTCGTCCATATAGCACTAGAATTCGTCCATACAGCACTAGAATTCGTCCATACTGCACTAGAATTCTTCAATATAGCACTAGAATTCGTCCATTTAGCACTAGAATTCGCCCATCCATTAGATGGCTTGACGAAATTAAGATATCGTTTCCGGCATTTCCAGCCACTAAAATCGTTGATATTCACAAGTTTCGTTGGGTTTTGCATCCATTCTAAAACTTGTTTATAGCTGACAATAAATACATCTGAGTAATAATGTAGAATTGTCAATAAGAAATAGTTCATAGCTTTGTAATTATGTTTTTGTCTGAGCCACGAGGCATGCATAGTATACAGTAACGGGGCCCTGGAACCCGTATAATGGCTGTGAAAGTTCACCCAAAATATTTGGAATGCCTCCTCCTTATTTTCAGGCCGACAAGAGTCAAGATAAAGACATCCGTTTGCAGAATTAGGTTTTTCTAGCATCATGACGGGTACTTCCCAAAATCCGGGATATTGTCTGGTTGGACAGGGCTTAACGTTGCAGTCTAGCTGCCAACCGTGGTCTAAAGTGTTCGGCCAAAGTTTACTGCTGAACCCATTTTGAGTAGCCACTGTCATTGTAGAGTCATATTGAAAGTTTTCTTGCTGTAAAATCGAGAACAATCTGTCACCAGTAGGCTGTAAAAACGGACTTCTCCATCCGGTTATATATTCGATAGGAATGCCAGTATTTTCTGCTATATTTTTTCTTTGTTGCACTATTTCGTATCGTAGCTCTTCTGTCGATGCGGTTTTCCAGAAGTCCGTTGGCGTCCTGTGTGTGACACTATGTACGGCGACTTCCATTCCTTTACTGTACAAGTCCCGCACTAAATTGTACTTAGTAAAATTGTGTGAAACAAAAAGTGTCATAGAAATCGGACACCCATTTGGATTGAAACGGTTGTTTAAAAATAATTCCTCATAAAATTGATAATTTTCTGAATTAACTGCATCATTAAACGAAAAAGCAATAATTTGTGGAATTTCTGCAGAAATAAGATTTCCAGGAACTCCTCGTCCCCCACAGTAACAATTTGGCAGACGACAATTCCTTCCTTGGTAACAAATTTCCGCTCCAACCGTCAAAACACATGATATTAATAAAATGTTTTGTAAATTTTCAATGGTTAATATGTTTGACAAAATGAGAATTTTCCACAATATTAAAACAATATTCGATTGGAATGTAAAGTAAAAATATCTTGTACACTACTGTAAAACTATGACATAAGGGTAGGAAAACATTGTCTCCAAACTTCGATTGTCATAGTATTAATCGGGGTATTGATTTACTAGTGCAGATCCAAGCAAAATAATATATTTCCTATTTTTTCAAAAAGAGCATTTTCATCACAGGTGTATACATATCTTCCATGAAAACATAACACTGTATTCCTTTTTTTAACATATGGACAATATTTTGCAAATAAATGGCTTACTGACACAACATTAAGTTCCAAAATAAAAACATTTTAAATAGGTTCACTTTAAATGCTCACAATATCTAATACTGGCTTAGCGGGATAACAAAACACACGCCTACAATAGATGCATGCATGTCAATCCGTCAATCAGCGCTGCATCCTAACTGCTGGGTGTAAGACAAATTATACTGAAATGGAACAAGGTAGCAACTAGCTTATGTTAATTAGTTTGTTCGTTGGCATTTTTCTTCTCACTTTCAAAAGAAATTGACGAACAGAGAACAGAGGGATAAATAACTCGTGTAGTAATCAAACATTATTATGCAAATTACACCCATGAAGAGTCTACTTTTACAAAGTAACAAAATATGCAAACAAGTATATTACACACAGATATATATATTTATATATCATACCAATGTAAAACAACTTTGGCCGACGTTGCCTTCTTTCATTTTATAAGGGTAAAGAATCTATTTGGAGATAGTATATTCTTCCGTAAATGATGGTGTACGGTGGGAGATGACCAATGTGAGATCGATGCACGCGACCTCATCTCACACCGATAAATGACCAACCAGACGTTTTGATTTTTTTTATACAACAATCATCACCATGACTTAACGTCATAAAACAACTGACGTTACAATGTAAAGAATACTCAAATGGCGACAACATTGTTCAAACAGTAAAGGTTTCCAGACGTTTCTTTTCGCTTTTTTCGAAAGAAAAAGGATCAAAATTAAAGATCGGGATATCTTTCACTCGTGCAAGAAATTCTACGTCTTTTCCCCTCGTTCAGCTACGCTCCACTCGAGAAAAGGCGAAATTTCTTACATTTGTGAAAAATATCCCGATCTTTAATATGACCTCATGCAAGATCTAATTATATTTTAATTTGACATGATGTCGATGTTGGGAAAATTTCTTTCGATTACTACTATTAATTATTTGCGAGAATTTCTGTTATATTATAACTTTTTGCTAGGGGTACTGTTTAAACGGCATTTCAAAAAGGAATGAGGTTCATCCTCAAATATATTATTTTTTTAATAATCTTCGTTCTCGATTCTCGAGGAATGTGTGTTTTGTTACGACCAGGTTCTATGAGCAAACAGTGATACCTAGTTCTGACAGTTTTCTATGATATGGTAGTGAGTGCAAGTCCTCGTCTGCATAACGATAAACTCCATCATCTAAGGCACTACATTTCCTCAAAGCTGATTGTGAATTAATTAACAAGCCAAGTGTGTGTTCAGAAATAACCCTTTGTTCACAAAAAGTGATAAAATGAATGGGGAATATTTAAATTTCCTGCCAAATTTGGACACAATATGGCAAAAATAGTCTGATATCCCCTTTTTCTGTCCTTCGAACTTTGAACCAAAACACCTTATTTTGGAATATTTTACGAAAGGATATGGGGTAAATGAACATGAGACCATAACACATATGTTAACCATATGGAAGGTTGGATCTGTGGTTAGTTTATTGTGACGTTAAACAATAATACATCTAACGTTACATCAGTATCCAACTTAGAATTGTTCATGGATCTGTCCGATAGTTCAGCTTGTCCGCAATGTCAAAGACGTGTACTCTGGATAAAAAATTACAAAAAAGTCTGTTCTGTTCTGTTAAATATTATATTCTTACTGAATTTTCCAGGTACATTGGAATACGTAATCATGCAAGACCTCGCGAACGGTCTGTTGTAACGTCATTTACCGTAATAAACATGCTGATGAAGAGGTACTTTTAGCGTATTCGTTAGTGAATTTCAAAATAATTAGCATTTCAGATAAATGTACTTTTTCGTTAGAAAACTGAAAAAAGGAATATACTGTAAATTCATTTAATTTCGTGGGTATCAATTTTCGTGGGTAGAGAAAAAAGGCATTTCGTAGTATGCGTAAATTCGTTGATTGCCACTTGTTCCAATTTTTTTTTCAATTTGAATTAATAAAGACGAAAATTAAAAAATTCATAGCTTTAGTACCTTCAGTATTAATAATTCATGGTAATGTGCAGATCACCGGTATTGATTGCGAAATAAACATGTCCTTTCCAGTAGAACATAATCAAAATTATAAAATTTCAATTAATAACATCTAAACTTATCAAAACTAAATTGACATGGTTCTTCCAAACTTTCTAAATGGATATCAACACATTAGCGTAAAGGAAAAACAAAACAGGAAGCCAGTTACCGCTAATTTGTACACTGGGAAACATCTCATTTTAACTTATTTTGCTGCTATCAAAAGTTCAAGAGAATGCATATCTACCATTTTTGGATATATCAGGTTGTGTGAGCTCAGGTACAAGTGCAAGGTTTAAGGGGCTTCGTTGATCAGGTCCTTCACTTGTGTTTGAAACTTGTACAAGAAAATCATATTGCGTTGAGTATTTGAATTCGTGGATTGGGAACATCCACGAAAACCACAAAAATTGGTACCCCACGAATAAAAATGAATTCACAGTATTTAAGAAAAAACAATAATAGGTTGCTGATGTCGTTTTTGAGATATATGTGATTAATATAAGGCTTAACAAATGCAATGTTTATCCACGAACGAATTTGACAGAATAGATAGGATTTAATGAATTTTTGTTAGAAATGCTGCTAAATTGTATAAAATGAATTGATAAAAAAATAAGAGGGTTCATTGGCAAAAAATTACAATGTTTTTTGATGGATTAAAACAAAGAAGTCCAAAAATCTGACAGAAATACTAAAACGTGACCAGCGAGCATCCTTAATGTATACATTTAGAAAAGACTTCTTATCATTTCCTAGTTTAATAGGACATCTGACCCTGGTCTGTAAGAACTTTTCACATTAATATTGGTTACAATCAGCTGGCAGAGTCGTGATCACCATCACAGTTTGAAACAGTGTTAAGGTTTTAAACATCTTTGAGACATGTTTACATTAACTTTGTGTTTGAATTCTAAACACCTAATGATTGAAACGTGTGAAAGAAAAACGTTTAGGATTAAATAAGAAAAAGAAGGGAAACGGGGAATGTGTCAAAGAGACAACGACCCTAAGGGGAGCAACTAAATAAAAGAGTAATCAAGTTCAGCGAAATAAGCATCTTCCTAGACTCCGATAGACATAAAGTGAACTAACTAGAAAACAGACAAGACACACAAAGGCTTAATAAATTTCCTGACTTAGGACAGGCGCAAACCTGCTGCGGCGGGGTTAAACTAGTTTTATTGGGCCCAAACCTTCCCCCTATAGCCAATGTGATAAATAAAAAAACGATCGTAACAACAGTAAAATTCAGTTGGCAACAGGACTGAGTCAACTGTGAAAAATGAAACTGAAAGTACTAAATATACGGACATAAACATGAAATCACAAGAGACTACTAGCAGTTAACTGACATGCCAGCTCCAGACCCATTACCAACTGACAAATTAAGTTATGTACCCTCAGTATACAGCTTCCATCAAGATCCCTTCCTGTGAGGAGTTTAGCATAA